>CAUYUJ010021195.1:117500-143100 GCA_963575745.1 Prorocentrum cordatum | reverse complement strand
CTTGGCATGGGGACGTTGGAGGGGAGCTTGGCCGTGACATGGCCGCTGGTGCCCGACGGCGCCCGTGACAACATTTTCATCATCGACGCGAAGTCGGAGATGAAGCTACTCGTGATCGTTGGCCCGTCCGAGTGGAGCGCAGCACCTATTCGCCTCGACTCGCCGCTTCGCCGGGCGGTGGAGCGCGAGCTCCACCAGCTCGCGGGCGCGACGACGGGGGCCACCGAGGTCAACGTGAAGGCTTGGGAGACGTTTCTTAAGGTGTGGCGGGGGGGGGGAAGGTGAGGGGGGGGGGTGGGGGGGGGGGGGGGGGGGGCGCGGAGGGGGGGGGGGGGGGGGGGGGGCGGGAGTCGGAGTACCGGCGGAGAAGTCGGCGGAGGGTGAAGTAGAGTGGAGTAACGGTGTGAGTGAGTGGGTGCGAGTAGGGCCGGTTCGGCTGGGGAGTTCCTAGCGGGGCGTGTGAGCGGGGAGTCGGCGGAGTATGGGCGGTGGAGTTGGGGGGGGTTTGGGCGGGGGGGACTATGGGGGGGGGGGGGGGGGGGGGGGGGATAAGAAAGGGATATTAGGGGGGGGATGAGGGGGATAAATAATAAGGGATGATTATGTGGGGGGAACGCGGAGACTGATGAATGAATTTATGTTTATGAACCTTTTAGATGATTGTGTTGATATGTTTTGAAGAGGGGGGGAGGGGACGCCAGGTGGGAGAGGGGGGTCGCAAGGAAGGAGAGGGGGAAGGGAAAGGGGAACAACGAGGTAGGGAGGGCGGCGGCAGATCGGTGGAGGCGCGTGCGGGGGGGAGGGGTGGGGTGGTGGTGGTGGTGGTGGTGGAGAGCGGGGGATCAGGGTGAGGTGGGAACTCGGTTCTGGGGTGAAGAGAGGTGGGTGTGGTGTGGTGGTGGCGGTGGGGGGGGGGGGCAAGGCAGGTTGGAATGGGGGCAGGGGGATCGGTGGCCTATGAAGGAGGGCGAAGGGCGAGGGGCGCACGGATGAGATGAAGCGGGGGCGAGGAGGGCGGAATGTTGCCGCCCGAGGCTAGCCACGAGTACGGGAACAAGATGGTGAGAGTGTCCATGATTTCCCCCCCAGCCTTTGATGAAGTGCGTGGCCGAGCAGGGGTTCTTCTCCTTGAGCGCGAGCTACCTGAAGGACGTGTGCGACGCCATGGAGTGGCAGTACTCGTCCACGACGATGGCTGGCCTCCTCCAGTCGATGGCCGAGAACATCTGGCCTGGTTGCGGCCCCGAGCAGATCGAGAAGGTCTTGGCGGCCCGCATGGCGAACTTTGACGATGTCGACGGGCTCGAGGACCTGCTCGGAATCGAATGGGTGACGGACATGTTCGACAAGTCTACGGCAGACGAGGTTCTCGACGAGATCAGGTCCGCCAAGTCGATCAAGGTGTCGCGGTCTGAGTTCCTGAGCGATTATGACCGCTTCAAGGATCGCGCGTTTTCGCCCGCACGCGGGCCGTATCCCTCCTTGTCGCCCACGCCCCTGCACCATCGCTCGCTGTCCTACGTTGCGATCCCCCCGCGTCGCGGCACCTCGCGCATCGCCCCCCTGATGTCCCCCGCCCTCCGTCTTCCCGAAGGGCCTCGCCCAGCCCCCCACCCCTCCGCCCCCTCGCAGTTCCTGGCAGGCCGCCGTGTCGGCGCTTTTCGCACCGCCGTCAGCCCACGGGGCAACGATTCCCAGGCGAGTTGCTTTGACCAGCGCCCGAACACGCGGCGCTATGAGGACGGGTGTCATCAGTCTTGTCGTTCGCACACCCTTTTCAGATCTTGACAGGGTGCCCTCGCGTACCCCCCCCCCCCCCCCCCACCCCCCCCCCCCCCCCCCACCCCCCCCCCCCCCCCTAACCCACACCCCCCCCACAACCCACACACCACCACCCCACCCCACCCACCCCCACCGCGCAGGGGGCGCTGGGCGGCCCCGAGGCCGGCGTTTTTGGAACCTTGCGCCTGCCTTTAGAGGGGGGGGGGGGGGGGGGCGTGGGCGCATGCCCAGCTGCGCGCCCACCTTGGGAATGCGCAGCGGACGCCATCTGAGGTTAGCCTTGGGGGGCGGCGGGTGGGCATGTGTTGCGGGGGCTTGCGTTGGCTGAGGGGCTAGCTTGGGGGTGCACTAGTTCCCGCTCGCAGCATTCTCGTGGCCCTGCGGGGGCCATATTGCCCGTCCGAGGGCCCCGACGGGGCCCCGAGGGGGCGCCAGGGAAAGGGAACGCAATGACAAATCCACAGCTGTCAAGGAGAAGCGGCGCCCCCTTCAACGACCTCCCCCCCCCCTTTGGCATTCTTCGGGGCCCCGTCAGGGTCGCGATATGGCGCCGTGAGAGACCCGAGAGGGTGCCGAGAGGGTTCTCAGACGAGCCAGGATGCGTTCAATTGGGGGTCTGTATAGACAGACCTCTCGGCACATCCATCTTCGGCACCTCGCGATCTCTTTCGGGGCCCTCTTGGAGCGTATTGCGAGTTGCATTGGGACGAGGAGGGCGCCTTTGATTGTCCCGCTCCACCTTGAGGACCGCCTCGGAGGAGAGCGCGCATCCTTGGACCGCTCCTGGTAGCGCGTTAGATCGGGCAAGTTGCGCCCGAGTTCCATGCCCATGTGGGTTCGTGTCGGGGGCTGGAGTGCGCCCCCGCCTGGGGGGGGGCTTTTGGGCAGTATTGAGGCGATCGTTGGAGCCTCTTGGGCCGTTTGGGGCAGTTCTTGGCCCGAAAAGGCGCGGACCACAAAAACCTTCAAACACAATTGAGCAATCAATGGTTTTGCCTCTTGGTGCCCTCGTCGGGAACCCCTTGGAAGCCCCTCGGGCAGTCTCGGGGCCCCCTTGGACTGTCGTTCGGCCATGCGGGGCCATCTTGGAACGCTCTTGCACGATCTGTGGGTCTGTTGGAGCGTTCTTGTGCCGTCTTGGAGCCCTCTTGGAACCCCCCTCTTGGGGGTATATTGGGCCGTCTTGGGCGTTTCTTCACTCGTCTCGGGCGCCTCTTGGCCCGCCTCGGGGAGGGGGGGGGCTGGCCATTGCATCCATCCACCGCCGCCTCGCCCCTCCCCTGGGCCCTTCCATTTAGGGCTTCGCCCCGCCAGAACGTTCACCACCCGTACCTCGCTCTGTCTGTTAAGCACCCCACCCATATGCTTAATTTCCGCCACCGCGGCCGTCTCGGTTCGACTCGCGCCTCGATTTGCGGGCGCCGCTCGCAGTCTGATATCGGAGAGGTGGCCATGGTGCCCTGGAACGCCCAGGCGCAGGCGGGCGGGGCCGCGCCAGCGCTGGCGCGGCGGCGCTCGAGGACGCCAACGCCGCTCAGGGCCGCGGCGCCCGCGCAAGGCGGCATCGGGTACAGGGCGCGCCTTCGGCATCGGCACGCCGACGCCGCGGCGGAGCCTACGCGCGAGCAGTGGAAGGTTTGCGCTTCAGTCGGGGGGGGGGGGGGGGCGGCGAAGGGAACGATGGTAGACCGTCAGGCTGGGCGGGCCGTGGGCCGCGGGCCGCGGAGCGGTGACGATGGAGGGGGGGGGGGGTAGTGGTCGCCGACGTCGCCGTGGAGCGCCCCCTCCGATCCGAGTTCCCCGATCGAGCTCCTCCACCGCCGCCTGCAGAATCGGGTCGGGCGGGGGCGGGGGCGGGAGGGGCTCGTCCAGGGGCTCGGGGGGGGGGCTCGACGGCGGCGCGGGCGCTCATTTCTCTGTCCAAGGCGCGTTGCCTCAGGGCCGAGTGGACGAACCGCGTGCTCTGGGAGCACACAGTCGAGCAAATTCACTTCCACAGGGACCTTGTCGACGCCCTGTTGCGCAGGCACCATCGTTATCTTTCACCTGATGCTGATCCTGGAGAGCGCCCAGCCGTTATATTGCCCGTGCGTGGCGGGGGCGATTCATTGAGTGGGGACAGCAGCGACGACGAGGCTCGGGGCTCGGAGGTCATGGGCTCCGCCTATGGGGTCGGCCAAGGAGGACCGCAACCCGCCCACCGTCGCGACCCGACTACCGTCGCCAGCGCGGCCGCCGACCTGGCGCCTCCAGCTCGCCAGGTTCGACGGAGCATTCCACTCCCAATGGCGCGCTGGGCGCTCCGCCAGTCCGAGCGGACCCGCGCGATGTACCTCGATGATGGCAGCGCGGGCTGAGAGCCGGAGCCCAGCAGGTGAGCCTCGTGATCGGGTAGGAGGCGGGGGGGGCCAGCCCCGTGATGGCGGGCAGTCTCGCGCTGCCACTCCCAGTCTTACTCTTCTTGCCTCCCGGCCATGCCCCGAACCCCATCGCTCGCCCGCCCCTGCGTCTCTACAGTTGCGTCTCCCTCGCCAACTATCCCGCTGTGCCTACTACTGCTTCCAACGTGGTTTTGCGATGGCCTCTGCCCCCTCCCGCGCAGATCGGGCGGCTGGGCATTTCGGCGGCCGCTCGTGCCGCGAAGCTCGGCAGCGGCCGACCCGCCCATCTTGTGACGGCAATGTGTGGTTCCAGGCACGGCCTTGCGGCCCTGGCCAGGTGCGGTCTCGGCAGCCCGCCCAGGAATGTTGTGCATGTAGGGCACGTTGCCATTGGCTTGCTATCCCAACTGCCGAGATGCGCAGTCGGCCTAGGCGTTGCCTTGGCGCTGGCTTCCTCTGCAGCGCCAGGCTCACGAATGGCCAGCTGTGCAACGTATTGGCCTTCGGCCCATCCCGCCACCGTGCTTGGGTTGTATGTTAGAGGCCTCTTGGATGTTCGTTGGGGTATCGTGGGATGCCCCTCGGGGGCGTCTCGGAGGCAGTTTGGAAGCCCCTGGGGGGCCGTTTGGGTGCCTCTTGGGGTTTATTGTTCTGCCTCTCGGGGTCCTCGCGGGGCCTCTGGGGGGCCTCCTGGGTTGTCCTGGGGACCCCTTTGGGGCTTCCTGGGGGGCTTCGTGGAGCAGAAATCTCGAATTGTCGGTGCTGTTCCCCCTCCGTGGCCCCTCTTCGGGCCGTCGTGGGGCTCTCTTGGGCCGTCTTGAGCGCCTCTTGGGCAATTGTGGGGCCCTCCTGGGCGGCCTTGGGGCCCTCTTGGGCGCCCCTTGGGCCGCATTGGGGCGGTCTCTGGGGCCTCGTGGTCCTTCTTGGAGCTTCGGGGGCTCGAACAGGCGAGAACCCCCACATCATCGACAAGCACAATGTTGAACATCAATGGCTTTGGCTTCTTGAGGCCCTCTTGGGAGGCATTTTGGGGCGCTCTCGACGCCTCTTGGAAGCTTCGTGGGCGGTGTTGTGGCAATGTTGGGCGCATTGGGGCGTTATTGGGCCGTCTGGGAGGCCTCTTGGGCCCCCTCGGGCGCTTCTTGGGGCCCGCTTGGCACGCCTTGCCTTCTGGCCTCTTGGGACATCCACGCGAGGGCGCCCATGGGCCCCCACGAGCGCCCGAGCGCGCCCACGAGCGCGCGAGAGCGCCTGAGCAATTTGAGAAGTGGGGGCCCCATCCCTTAGACGATTAGAATGCATGGTCCAGGGTGGAGAACCCTTGGGGGCTTGAGTGGGGACACTCCACTCCGTGCCTCGAGGCACGGTGGCGGACACCGCGCTGCGATGCATGGCCCGTTTGAGGGGGGTGGGTGGGAGCGCGCGCCCAGTTTTGTTGCTTATCAGAGCCCGTTTTGTCTCGCACCCGAGCGAAATTTGCCGCGATGGTTGCATTCGCAGATGAGGGGTCGTCAGCATGGGGGGGGACTGCGGTGATGGGCGGATCGGGTGACATTGCCTCCGCTTTTGTGTTCCTTCCCCTATAGGTCTCAGAATTGGTCGTCGGCCTTTAGCGTCGCCCCGCTCCTTCCCCCGTATGCCAGTCTCACCCCCGGTGCCCCTTGCTACCGTCACCCTTGCATTCCCCATCCTCAAACCTCCCTCTCGCTTGCAATGTCGCCGCGCTCGCCGTGGTGGTCGCCGTCGTCGTTCTCCAGTGGCCGCCGTCAGCGTCGTCCTGCCCGTTGCCGCAGGTCATCGTCGCCGTCGCCGCGGTCGTCGCCGCCGTCGACGTCGGTCGGTCGGTCGTGGTCGTTGCTGCCGCGTGTGCCGCAGCCGACGTCGCCCGTGCTGTCGCCGTCGTTCGTCGTGCCTCTGCGTCGACGCACGCCCGCCGTCGCTGTCTCAGTCGTCCCCGCCCTTGTCGTTTGAGCCATCGCCGCGGCCGCTGTCCCCGTCGCGGTTCGTCGCGATTGTTGGGTACATGTTGGCGATGTCATCCATATCGGGAGCACCTCCGTAGGGTTGGGGTGGCCTGTTGTCGCGGCGAGCGGGCGTCGTTTTCGTGCAAGGGGCCCCGCCGTTGGCGGCTGCCGGCTGGGATCGAGGGGTGGCGGGCGGAGTCGGCCGCAGGTCGTGTCGTCACCATGCGTCGGGGCACGGGTTCGAGTCGATCGCGCCGCCCGCTTGTTGATGCGGGGGCCCGCCCCTCCCCCCGCTCTCTCAATGAATTTTGCGCCCCTCAGGGCAAGACGCACGGCAAGCCCGCGGGAAGCGTCAGGAACAGGCAGCACCCGCTCCACGGTTTGCGCTTCCCGATGGAGCCGCCGTCCGCCGCGGACGACGTGACGCATGCGCAGGTGAAGCCTTGCTTCCCTCCAGACACTTACGTCTGGCGCTCCGACGGCGAGGGCGCCTGGTTGTTTAACCAGCCGTCCATCTTTCGGCGGGGTAGGCACACGTGGGCGCAGCACGGGGGGTCGTCCCAGAAGGCCGTCCGTGCGTGCATGCAAGAAGCATGGGCTAATTTCCTCGAGGCCCACCGCCCCCCCCGCTCGCACTGCCCCATCTGCGATTTATTTTAAGCAACGGTGCGATCGAACTAGGGTCCTGGGGCCAGCCGAGGGCAGGGCGGAGCCATTACCGACCATCCATGAGAGCACGGGGGTAGACACTTTGGACCGTTCGATTGCACCTCGGACGGCGTCGCGCCTCGCCAGAGCACTGCAGGGAAGGGTCACCCTCCCATGCGGCGGGTTCAGTTTGCTTCCTCGGCCGAGGGGTGGCTGAGTATTACTCTTGGTGGCAGGTCATACCTGCCGTTCGCTGCGCTCTCGGAGCAAAACAATACCAGTCGTCTCATCGGGATGTCAGGTAGGTTTGGCAAGTGCCGATGCGGTCGTTGGACGCGCGCCCCCCGATGGATCGGCGGTGCTGCGGGCGAGGGGAAATGTGAGTCGGGGAATGGGGCAGGCGGGGGGGGCCCGTGTCAGCGCGCAGGTGGCGCCTTGCCCGAGAGCCTCGAGTGCCCAAGGGGATCGGGCGCACGTTGGCTCCTCGCCCCCTCTCCCCCCGCGGAGGGAATGTCAGCTTCAGGGCCGACGGGGCTTGTCGACGGGCAGTCGAAGCGCTTCGACGTCGAGGACGCTTCTGGCGAACCAGTGCACAAGGGGATTCAACTCTTCATGGTCACCCCATTGGCAAGACTAGACTCGTTGCTGCATTTCGTGGCATTGGGCGCCCTCCACTCCTCAGGCTCGCGGGCGTTAGCAGGTATATCTTTTCGGGGCCCCGTGTTTAAGATCAGCCCCCTCCAGATATATTGTCCCCACCCCGCCTGAGGGGGATGGGGGCTCGTGGTCGTGGCCGAGGGGTATCCCGATCGACTCCATTCGGAGGCGGGTCGGCTGGGCTCGATGGGGCCTCGCATCACGTCGACGGGGGCGAGAGGCGGGGGGGGGGGGGCGAGGGGCTAGCTCCAGCGCGTCACCGTGCAATGTCGAGGGTCTACCCATTGCCCCGCGTGTTTGGGCCGCTTATCGGTCGGGATGTGGATCGGCATCGTGCCCATCGGATGGCGTGGCCTCGCGGCGTTCGCCATAATTCCTCGCGGCACCGCCCCCAATTGCCCACGCCGCCCCCCCCCCCCGCCCCAGGGGTGGAGACCGTCGGAGGGAGTGCGCGGCGAGTGGAGGAGGCTTCTCATGGCATCCCCGTCCGCCCCTTGTTCGGGATCCCCCAAAGAGGAGCTCCGCACGAAGGGGCTCTTGCGCGTGGCCGAGCCGTGGGACATCGGCTACGTCGTCGTTCGCGGCCCGTCGTGGGATGACGGCAACCTCGGCATGTTCGACGGCGGCCGCGGCTGCTCGGGCTACACCGTTCCTCCGAACGACGACCATCTCAAAGCTTGGGTGAAGTTCATGCTGTGGGGTGCCGACGACGGCTCTACGTCGCCGTGTGCATTCGCGGGGTGGCACATGGGGCACCACTGGATCAATCGCGCGATCTGCGCGGAGTTCCCCTCGGGCCGCGGCGCGCACGTCTTCCTGGCGAATGATCGCCACCGCTTCGAGCTGCAGGTTGTCGACGGGATGTCCCTCATGTCGGACGTCGACCGCTTCTGCGCGCTGCACAACCTCATGCTCCAGGTGCAGAAGCTTTTCGCAGAGTGGCTCCCCGAATTCATGCAGTGCAACGACCTCGCGGTCGACGTCCAGACGGTGATTGAGCTCGAGAAGGCGTCCATCCAGTGGATCAAGGACGGCATGCAGGCGAAGCTCGACGACAAGATCGCCAGGGCGCTCTCCGACCAGGCCGAGGCGCTCAAGAAGAGGAAGCTGCAAGCCCAGACGAGCGCTCCCAAGGACATCGACGACGACGACGACGACGCCGACGACGGCGACGGCGGCGGCGGCGACGACGTCGACGCCGACGGCGCCGACGACGCCGACGACCACGACGAGCGAGGGCGACGACGACGACGACGACGACTTTGGCGACGTCGACGACGACGTCGACGTCGGCGACGGCGTCGACGATGCCGACGACGACGCCGACGACGACGTCGACGACGCCGACGCCGACATGGACGTCGCCGCTGGCGCCGACGACGACGACGACGACGCCCGCCGTCGACGCCACCGCCGACGACGACGACGCGTCGACGTCGAGGTCGACGTCGACGTCGACGTCGCCGTCGTCGTCGTCGACGTCGTCGGCGTCGGCGTCGAGGAGGATCCGCCGCCGAGTGGCAAGCGCCGCAAGATCAATTGAGCTTGCGGGCCAGGCGCCGCGCCGCGCCCAGGCCGAGGACGCGCCGAGAGCGCGCCGTGGCGGGATGGGGGTGCCCCTCCTCCTCCGCCTCTCGCCTCACCTCTCCCCTTCGTTCCCCCCCCATCTCCGCGCTCCCCTCCTTCCTTGCTCTCATTTTTCTCCACTCTCCCTCCTTCCTTGCCCCCCCTCCCCCCTGGCCTTCCCTTTTTCCCCCTTGCTGCCATGCCGCCCCTCTGGCTTCCTCTCTTCGCCCGCCCCTCATTCCCTGCCTCGCTTTCCTCATCCGCCGAATCGCACCTCGCCCCAGTTCGCCCTCACTACCCCTTCCCCCCTCCTCTCGCGGTGGCCGGGCGCCCCGATCCCTCTGGCTTCCCTGCCGCCCGCGCGGTGGAGGGCGGCGACTGGTCTCGTGGCGGGGGCGCCATTTCCACACCTCCCTCCCTCCACCTCTCACCGCCGTCGCCGCTGTCGCCATCGCCATTGCGGGGGTAGGGGGCAGGTAGAAGGGGGGGGACGAGGTAGGGGGTAGCACATGCGAGGCGGGGGTAGGGAGCACGGGAAAACGGAGGCGGGCGCAGGGAGGAAGAGGGGAAGGAGGAGGGGGGGGGGGAGGGGGAGGGGGGGGGGCGGGAGGAGGACGCGGAGGAGGAGGAGGGTAGGTGTATAAGGATGGGTAGGCGATCTAGGAAGTAATGCCCTCCTACCTCTCTTTCCCTCCCCACTCCCTCCTCCTCGCTCTCCTCCGTCACCTCCCTCCTTCTCCTCGCTCTCTTCCGCCGCCCGTGCGCAGGTCCACTTGGAGACCTGCGCGCGTTTTGCTGGAGGGCGCCCTGGGTGACGGGATCGGGGGTGGGGGTTTGATTTTGCCCACTCAAATGGCTTCGCTTGTCGGGGCGCATATTATGGAGTAGATTTTCTGTTCTCTGGTAGAGGAGGAGGAGGAGGAGGAGGAGGAGGAGGAGGGGGAGGAGGAGGAGGAGGAGGAGGAGGAGGAGGGGGGGCAAGCTAGGTGCGCTCGCGTCATATCTGACGTCTGACCCCGCCCTGCCATCCCTTGCCATGGCGTATAGTCCCTCTTTCTATTCGCAAGGCAGATGTCGTGGCATTCCATAGCATCACATGGCATAGCATGGTGTCGAAGATTAACGCGTAGCATGATACAGCATAGCGTGGCGACGCCCCAAGTTTGGGGGGTCTCAGGCGGCCCCAACAACAATGAATCGACACCGAATGTGTAGTCATTTCCGATGGTTTCTTCGGGGGGCCATTTTCTAGATTTTGGAGTTTATTTGGAAGGACCGAAAATCATGCCAGGGCATGGCATTCGAACTAATGACGCCAGCGCTGCAGCGGGAACAATATTCAGAACGAGCTGAAGCGCGGGCATGAGGCCAGCGCTGCAGCGGGACCACGATTCGGAACAACCGGTAGCCCGAAAATGAGGCCAGCGATTCAGAGAGAGCAGCATTTCGGAAGAAACAAGAAAACGTGGACGCGTAGCCTGACACAGCATCGCGTGGCGACGCCCCAGAGTGGGGGGATGGCCTCCGGACCCGAATCGACACCGAATGTATAATCACTTCCGATGGTTTATTCGGGTGTCCATTTTGTAGATTTTGGGGCCTCTTTGGACGGGCCGAAAACTATGCCGTGGCATGGCGCTGGAAATAATGACGCCAGCGCTGCAGCGGAAACACGGTTCGGAACGAGCGGAAGCGCGGGGATGAGGCCACGATTCGGAACTAACGGTAGACCAGAAATGAGGCCAGCGTTTCAGCAAGAGCAGCGATATGAGAAAAAAACGGAAGTGCGGAAATGAGGACGTTTAGCTTGACAAAGCATGGCGTGGCGACCCCCCAAAACGTGGGGGGGAGGGCTTCCGCGGCCCAAAAAATCAACACACCGACAACGAATCTGTAATCATTTCCGATGGTTTATTCGGGTGTGCATTTTCTAGGGGCCTCTTTGGAAGGACCGAAAACCACGCCGTGGCATAGCGCTGGAAATAACGACGCCGGCGCTGCAGCGGATGCGCGATTCAGAACGAGCGGAAGCGCGGGCATGAGGCCAACGCTGCAGCGGGAACAAGATTCGGAACGAACCGTAGCCCAAGACTGAGGCCAGCGCTTCAGCGAGATCAGCACTCTGGAAAAAATCCAAGCGAAAACCCAACTCCCAGGAATCCTGTGATAAAAAGCCAGCACGCGGATGGGGGCCGGACATCCTCTGGACGCCACCAGGGGAGAGAGGAGAGCAGTATTCAGATTGTGTTGTTGTGGAGGAGAGCGACGAGGACGATGCTCGGAGGTCAGAGCGCGGGGGTGAGCTGGAAAGAGAGAGAGAGAGGGGGGATAAGGATGAGGAGGGCGCCAGGAGTTACCAGTTTCGCCGTTGCGCTGCAAAGACGTTGATCTTATATTCCAGCGATCCACAAGTAATCGACCAGCGATTACACAGTATCGGTCAAAAGGTCGATTACGAGAAGGAACCAGGACCACGACACCCCAAACACATAGCAAGGCTACTTACTAACGCATCACACGTGCTACTACGATTCATCGGCCTCGTACACAAACATATTGCACCATATACAATTACCATTACATACGCCAGTTCCACGGGGATTTGAAACTTAACTCAAGACCCACGATGCTTGACGGTATCCACGACAAGCACGGACGCTCCACAACGACAGAAGACCACAACACGACGAATTGAATGCAAGACGCACTTCCGCATCATTTACGACATGGCGAACATCCAGGCCCAGTAATCACGTCGACCAGCAAAGCACGGCAATATGGCAACAACGCGTATGACAATAAACATCGGGCGCTGTTTTTTCTTCAGTAGCAACTCCACACGTTGCATAGATACGTTGCGGATGTGGGCGCATTTCAAACACGAGCGGGGACGGGAGGCGCACCGCACCAAACACCACCCGAAGCAATATGACTGAGTTCGCAGAGTCGACGGCAAACATGTGCAAGCGCTGCAGGCTACAGTTGCCCAAGCGACAAAGAATCCTTATGCCTTTACGCTATATAATAACACGTTGCCAGAACTACGAGTCACAGCATTTGCCACCCATTGCACCCGATATCTTCCAATCGCTACAGCTTCGCGACCGGCAAACACACGAGCGAACGAAACCACAGCACTATGTGAAAACACGTCGACGTCCCCAGCGATCAATCGAGAAGGCAACACACGACTTATCTGAGAGCTAGACTCGTTGTGGATGCTTCCGTTTACGATTAGGTACCAATTACACATAGACCGATCGTTTCTCACAGATAACAGGGGCAATCCGGTCTACATGTTGTAAGCATGTGGAGCATAATGGTATCACGCAGATATGCATGTGCGGCCGTATTGGCCACGCCCGTGATTCACTACCCGACCTTCGAGCACCAGAGCTCAATGATATCGGGGTCCAGCGCACTATTCAAGGACAGGGGGCAGTCATCAAAGGACGACCATCGAAACAACACATGGACATAACAAGCGACACACAGGACAACGATTGAGCTATGGGGAACACCTAAATCATCGACGCAATAAGTTTCGTATTCGCGACTTCCGTGTACTACATCTGTTCAGGTTCACCACGATGCCAAATACACGAAGACATTGGTTGTCCGATGCTCAAATCAAGCTACATAGCGCCCACGGGCAAGCATGGATGGCAGATGCCTCGACTTCGATCAGCAACGCATCAGTCGCCGTGCACTGACATCGGCCAGCGCATCTTCTGCAAAACCACAAACGCACTGACGCGGGCCATTGGCATTGCATTTTCCTGCGCTGGTCACAGAGATCTCCACGCAACGCGCCAGAAGCATGTGTCATTGTCTATCGCACACCAGACAGCACAATAATAAAGCCAGGGCGCCTACAACAACTTACCAGCCGACTTCTGTAGTCCATATTCGGCGAACGCAGCGCTGCCATGTTTTTTCTTCTTGCCACGCTGCAGACCTTGTCTTTGCATCGCAACTTGCTTTTCATATTCCGCTATGCAGCAGCTGTGCGACAGAGTTGCATTGTTCGGCTTCGTTCGCATGATCAACCCGCCCCGCGCCTGACAGGGGGGCCCAGCTGGGCGCGCCTCGGGGAGGGGCGCGATGGGTCTCCAGTCAGCTGGGAGATACTTCCCTCGACTATTTCTTGCCTCGGCAACGAGCTTCCTCAGTTTAATCGCAAGGGCGGTCGCCAGCCCGGCCCCTGGACCAAACGGTCGCCGGCGCTTCCTGCCATCGCAGGCCACCTGCAGCACCAGCGGGGCCGCCGAGGATTCCAATCACCGGTGATGGCCAAGCCCGCGACCACCCCCAGCGCGCAGGCAATCTTCATCTAGACCCAGCCCGAGAGACAGCGACTCCGACCGCCAGCAACAGGGTCCGCCACCACATCGAACTCGCCAGCAACGACCACATTCATCCACGCGCAGCAGACGATCAGACACTGCGACGGGCTTGGTGACGAGCTCCACGACCAGCACGCGGCCATCACGCGCATATCTCACGCCCGCGCCGCAGCCAGCCGACGCAGCGCGCGGCCCGCCCCATGCCCGGCGCCCGGGGCCATGCGGGGCGTGCTCCGGGGGGGGGGCTTAGGAGGCTGTCTTTCTCGCCAGCGCTGCTTCAGCCCATTGTGATTCCCATTCAGCATTGCAGATCATTCATTCAGCATGGGAGATAAGTCATTCCTCAGGAGTACTACTGCCACGTGCGTTGATTGATTGAGCGCGTTACTACAGCAGCCAGCGCGACCGCCCCTTGTCCGTCGCGGGGGCCCGACGGGGCGCGCATCGGGGGCGGGGGCCCGACTTGGCTTCGGATCTGTGACATGTCCTTTTCTTGCTTATGCTTTCGCGACAGGCGTTTCCAGCAAACCGGCAGCTCTGCAACCCGCGTTCATGGCCGAGCCAATCTGCACTCGCACCCAGCGTGCAGACCCACCAGCGCCAATCGACCGCCGATCTCGAAGATTCACACCCCAGCACAGCAAACCGCCGCCTCACCGCGCCATCCCCACCCAGGACCGCGTGCTCCTGGACATGGCCCCCGACCATCGCAACTGCCGAACGCCATCGCAGACTCTCACCAGTGGAAGGAGGACCAACCATTTAGCAGGGAGCCGCCTGCGACATAACTGACCATCTCATCACTTAGCCAGGCCAGCCCGCCCCTGACCTGGCGCGGGAGTTCTCGGGGCATGCCTGAGGGAGGAGTGACAGGGCGACGTCAGCGTCAGCTCTAGTCGCAGCCAGCTTCGCGCCCGGCGTGGAGGCCCCGCGGGGCGCGCCTCGGGCTGGGGCCGCGGTTGACGCGCTACTGCATTTGTGTGTATATAGTTATATATATATATATATATATGCTCGCACCCACCCTCAAGATCTATATTTTCGTGCGCTGTTCATGTCTTCCACTCATCTCTTCCTCATCCTCTTCTTTGCTCTCCATTGCCCCCCCGCTCCCAGGTGGCGAATTGTTCCAGTCAGATACGGGGCGACATGTTCCAAGGGGCGACGTGCCCCAGATCGCGCAGGGGCGAAATGCTCCATCCAGAGACGGGGCGACAGGCTCCAAAGGGCGAAGCGCTACAGATCACGCAAGGTCGAAATGCTCCAGCCAGAGACGGGGCGAAATGCTCCATCCAGAGACGGGGCGAACGGCTCCAGATACATATGGGGCGAACTGCTCCATCCAGAGACGGGGCGAAATGCCCCGTCCAGAGACGGGGCGAAAGGCTCCGAGGGGCGAAACGCCCCAGATACATAGGGGCGAACTGCTCCTTCCAGAGACGGGGCGAAATGCTCCATCCAGAGACGGGGCGAAAGGCTCCAAGGTGCGAAACGCTCCAGATACATATGGGCGAATTGCTCCATCCAGAGACGGGGCGAAATGCTCCATCCAGAGACGGGGCGAAAGGCTCCAAGGGGCGAAGCGCCCCAGATCACACAGGGGCGAAATTCCCCGGTTCTGCGTTGCATTGCGTTGGATTGCATATGCATTGTTGCAGTAGAATGCTTTCCAGTGCAATACGTGCATTCTCGACCCTCCCTTCCCCATCAATCGCATTCTCCTCTTCCCCCTCCTTCTCCTCCTCCTCCTTCCTCCTCCTCCTCGCCCTCCCCCCCCCCATCCTCCTCCGCATTGTTTTTCCTCCTCCTCCCCTCCCTCCCCCTCCCCCTCATCCTCCTTCTCCCCCTCCTCCTCATCACCCTCCCCCCTCCCTCTCCACCTCGTCGTCGTCCTCCTCCTGCACCTCCTCCTCCCCCCCATCCTCCTCCTCATTCTCCTCTTCCTTCTCCTCCTCTCTTCCCTCTCCTCCTCCTCGTCCTCCCCCCCTCCTTCTCCTCACCATCCCTCCCCCCCCCCCCCACCCTGCCCTCCTTCCTCCGTCTTTCCCTCTGCGCCCTCCCCCCCCCCCCTCGCCCTCGCTCGCCTTCCGCGCAACTTTTTCTCCATGTTGCAACGCGTTCTGGCCCGGGCCTGCTTCGACGCAGAACTCGCTTTCTCAGATTCCTAAGGCAATCGAAGGAAGGTGGCCACCAAACACTGTTATTATCTAAGATTTCTGCGATTTCCGCAACCACCCCAAGGCCCTGCGGAGCAGCCGCGCGCACGCAGCAGCCCATAATGGTCGCCAAACAATGGTATGTTCTAAGATTCCGAAGGCAACCGAAGGACGGTGGCGACCAAACACTGCTATTTCCTAAAATTTCTAAGATCTCTGAGATTTCCGCAACCATCCCAAGGCCCTGCGGAGCAGCCGCGCGCACACAGCAACCCAGCATGGTCGCCAAACGCTGCGAGTTTCTAAGATTCCGAAGGCAACCGAAGGAAGGTGGCCACCAAACACCTTGCTATTTTCTAAGAATTTAAGATTTCAAAGATTTTCGCAACCTTTCAGGCCAGCCTGGGGATGGTTGCGGAAATCTGAGAAATCTTAGACATCTTAAAATAGCAGTGTTTGGTGGCCACCTTCCTTCGGTCGCCTTAGGATTGTTAGAAAATAGCAGCGTCTGGTGGCCATTCAGGGTTGCTGTGTGCGCGCGCCATTCAGGGCTGCTCTGCAAGCTTAGGAATCTTAGACAGCTTAGAAAATAGCAGTGTTTGGCGGCCACCTTCCTTCGGTTGCCTTCGGAATCTTAGAAAATAGCAGCGTTTGCTGGGCATTGCTGGCCACCAACACAGACAACGCAAAGCTTCCTCAGAGGAACTTAGTCTTCAGACCCCATCAAATTATAGATCTTGGGGGGGTGGGGGGGCGGGGCGGGGGGTGTGTGTGCGCGTGTGTGTGTGGGGGGGGGGGGGGGGGGGGGGGGGGGGGGGGGGGGGATATTATATATATATATATATATATAATATATATACGTATATTATGTGTGTGCATACATAAAGATATGGACGGATTTCAGACAAGGACGACTCAGGGCGATGCCCTTGTCTTTCAAGCGCGCACTTCGCGGCGCAGCGATTTCGCTGGCCAGCGGCGCGCCGCGCATCAATCGCTTTTCCCGTCGCCATTGACGCGAGACAACCGATATTTGGCATGTTCGCCCGCGTTCACTCGTGACCGACGTTTAGGGCCAATGCGCGTTATTGCCATGCGCCCTGCCGCGCCTCGTCGCAGCCGCTGCTGCTCGGGCGCCCCCCCATTGACGCGAGCCCCGCCCGTCGCAAGTCCCGTCGCATTGCGCGACAGCACTTCGCATCTACCGCGCGCCATTACAGAGCGAGGTGGTCGCTTTGATTTTTGCAGCTCCGGCTGCGCCGACGCGCCGCGATGTGCACGGGAACGAGCAGTGGGATTCTACGCGACGTGCTCAATGAAGGACGACAAAGAGCTTTCTCGCGATCGCAAGCACTTGATCGAACAGCGCTTCTGATTGGCGTCCAACCACTGCGCCGACGACGGAGGCGACAACCGACCATTCCCAGACAAGAAACGCGCAGCACGACGCCCGCAGCAACAGCGCGCAGCTGCCCCCGACCCACACATGGGCCCATGGGCCGCCGCGCCGCCGCTGGGCCACGTGGCGGCGGACGAGGAGCTGGACAGCATATTCGTCTACATTCATCTTGCTTTGGCTTGGTCCCTGATGCGCAGCGGCCCCTGCGTCGAGGCGCGGGCATGCGCCGCGCGACCAAGCCGCGCAGCGACCGCCTGTCTTGTCTGCCCGACATCAGCCGCGTGGGCCCCAAGCTGTTGCGCTGGCGACTCAACGGCGCGCCGCGACGCTGGGCGCAGGCGCATTTTAACAGCGGCGTTGAAATGCATTGGGCGCTGCGACCGCGCCGCGCGCCCCGCTGCAGACCGCCGCGCAAGCGCCGGGGCGGCCGGCCATGCGCGCGCGGGCAAGAGGTGCGCCACGGCGACTTCCCACGCCAGACTGTCGATTCATTGTTGCGACGCGAGCTGACAGGATATATCGCAGCAGAACGAGTGCGTCTCAAGTGCGCATGCTACCGGATGGGCGGTTCTGAGCGAGACGTCTTCGAGACCTGAGACAATATCCACAACCAACCGGCATAGTAACAATAGTTGCGATTTCGTTGTTGGCAGCAACGGCGGCGTCCATTGGCAGCATGGCGAGGCGGCAGTCAACCGAGTCATCGGCCTAGTGACCAGCAAGAGCAACAACGATGTTCACTTGGGCTCAAAGTTGCTCCGGCCAACCCACTTACCAGCAGATCACTGCGCACCTCTGGGGCGGCAGTGCCCCGCCCGCCATGGGCCGCGCTGATTATTGACAGAGCGCGCGAGCATCGCGCCGCCAACGCCCACGAAGAGCCGCAGTTCCTTGATTCCTTTTTACGTCGTACAGCGGCCAGACGATGGAAAGGCCAGGTAGGATTGCCTGCGCCATTTCGTCAGCGCAACTTGCCACTGACCGAATTCGAGCTCTTCGCGCCAATTTCAGCACGCCCGCGCTGGCCACCGACGGCAGGGGCACCGCGCGCCCACTGCCATCGCCGTACTTCACTCCCTAGCGCCGCGATGCTCCAGTCACGCGACCGGCGCGAACGGTCAGACCGACGATTGCGTTTTGCATTGCGCTCCCTGTGGGAGACCATCACTTACAGAGGACTCAAGGTGCTCAAAGGAGTGAGCGCTGACATAGGCCAGCCGCATCCTCGGCTACCAATTACAGGGCCGACTTCACGAAGTACGCCGGGCAGAACAGACGGATCGCTGGCGCCAAGACACGATGCGGAAGGGCTTCGCGGGGCACATGCTTCCGAGGCCACCTGGTTAAATGTTCCCACGCGTCGGCCTCCGGTCGAAGCGGCATTCCAGACGGCGCGCCGCGCCAACCCAGCGCGGCCCCACCAGCGCCGCGAATGTCCGCGCCAGCACCCACCAAAGACCAAGCGTGGCACCGCGCCGGGCACGACAATGCATGTACGTGAGAGTTCATGGGAGCTCGCTGTTTCTTCCATTCCTCACGTTACTCGCGCCCTCTCCACGGGTCCCTGCGCGCGGGCCCCCCCCATGCCGTGGGGGCCTTATGCCGCCCGTGCCATTTCTCAGCGGCCTGTATCTCACGGCAGTGGCATGTCATTCATGTTCCCTCCCCTCTTCGCCTCTACAGGGGCCATCGGCGTGCCCCGTCGGCGCGGGCGGAGGACGGCGTCGCGGGCAACGCTGGCGATCCCATCGTCAACAAGCAGTCCCTTGTCTACCTGGGCACGACGCTGTTCGCCGACGGGGGGCGCGCTTCGGAATTGAGCCGCGGACTCGGGGCAGCCATGCAGGACTTCAAAATATTACGCGCGATTTGGTCACATGCCTCCCTGACCAGAAACCAAAAGATACGCATATTCAACGTAAGCGCGGTGTCCAAGCTGACGCGCGCACTCTTGGCTGCGTGTCTGAACCAAGCAGAGCGACGTAGGTTGGACAGCTTCCAAAATCGTTGCATCAGGAGGATCTGCAGAATACCTCGGGCGTAGATCAGCAGAGTATCCAATGCCGCTGCACTCGGAATCGTCGAGCTGCCGATGCTCAGCGACTGCCTCGCAAGACGGCAAATATTTACATGGCAGCTAGCGCGCCGACCTGGCCAAGATCCTGCGAGGCAATCGGTGTTCGAGCCGGGCGCCCTGGAGCTGCGCAAGGTGGTCGGCCCGAGAAAGCGGGGCAGACCGAGGCAGACATGGGGTCGCAGGCTCCCGCGAACGACTCGCTGTTTACTTCCACCCAGAGGGTGGTGCAGCTCGAGCGGGGGGGCGCGCGGTGAAGGCGTGGACCGGATGCTGAAGGCACGCCCTTTGCATGGTTCGTGCGCGTTGTTTCTCGCCCCTGCTCGCGCACCGTCTGGTGCAAGGCGTGCTTGACTTGACTTGACGTGTATCTCATGGCAGTAGCATGTCATTCCTGTTCCCGCTCCTCTCCGCCTCTACAGGGGCCGTCGGCGTGCCCCATCGCTGGTCGAGCACGCCGCCGGCTCAAGTTTCCAATGCCCATTGGCGGCGCGATGCTGACACAATTCAGTCTACTTTCCCAGCGTGCCGCTGGATTCAGATTGCACATAGATCGCTACTGCCGCAGGTGCTGCTATTCACCGCAATAGCCTCGCGCAGTTTGCAGAAGCCGGCAGCATCGCTCGATGGGACGGCGGGAGCGCATTGAGGACGGGGGGCGGGATGACAGCAGCCACGCCGACATTCTCAGTGCGGCTACAGAGCGCAAGACTGGGTGCATTCTCCGATGTGCTCCCGCACGTTAGACGGCGCATCGCCCGTTGCATGTTTTGTTCGCGTTTCCGTGCGCTCATAATGCATGCTCTCTGTTGGCTGATCCGCTGCTCCGCGCGCCGGCCCGCACGCCTATCATGTTTTTCCCCAGCCACCGGCCAGCCCAGGACACGGGAATGGACGCGCGCAGTGATTGCAAGCCACTTTTGGGAAACACCGATCAATCGAAACGAGGAACGGATGTACTAAATCGCGCCCGTTAACCCGAGTAAGCGATTATGGACCCCTCCCCCCTCTCCGGTGAAAGGATAACGCACCCGGCGCCCGGAAGCGTTATCCTGGCACCAGGAGGGGGTACACCAGCTTTTCTTAGCCTTTCCTTTGCCTTCCCCAGTTTTTTCTTAGCTTGTTCCAAGCTTTTCCTTAGCTTTTCTCAGCTTTTCCTTATTCGCATTCGTATTCTTATTCTCTTTACAATTCTAATTGGGATGCCACCCGAGGCGGGGCGCTGGAATTATTTATTTTCCTTCCATTTGCGCGGTGCTAATAATATCGCTCGGCGAAAACCCCCCCAAATAATTATTTAATGACGGCGCGGTGCTGATGATAACGCCGGGGGGGTCCTTAATTGCTTCTCCGGGTTAATCAGAGCAAAACACAACAGCCTGTATCAAGCGCCGGAGCCGGTCTGCCCTACCATGAGTCAGGTTGGTCGGTCACTGAAGACACGATGCTTGCGCAGTAGCAATTATCAGACTAGGCCAGCTAGCGAATATTGAAAACAACTTCTAGGGAATGGAAGTCGAATCGCATTGGGAGGAGGGACTTCTCCTGCGTGTCTGGGACACTTGCGTTGCACGGGCCAGCCTTAGCACTTTTCGCCGCCAGCACTGGCCATGACGGGAGCGAGGGGGGGGGAAATGGGCGGGGTGGGTTCGGGGGGGAAACGCGGCGCCGACGCCGCCCCGCCCTGGGGCTTTGCGGGCGGGCCCTCCCCATGCCGCGGGCGGGGGGCGTGCCCCCCCCAGGCATAGCGACGCAACGCGGCGCTCCCGTCCAACGCATCATTGAACAACCAACCAGCCTCCAACGTATCAGTTAACATGTTGTAGGCTACCCAGGGTGCTTTCCATTTTTCCCAGAGACCGAGCGAATGTTTAACGCGTTTGCGTCTGCTATCTTTCAACTTGATAACAGTTCGATGTGCGACCTGTCCCATTTCGCATATTTGAAGCACTCGGCCCCTAGGCCAGCTTGCGCATATCCAGCCTAGTACGACTAGCCCCCTGTCCGACGCAACCAACTCTCATCGTGCCACATCAGTTATGTTTCGTATTGATAGCGGTGGTGTTGGATTACGCGGGATTGGGCAGTGAGAAGGTTGGGTTTGGGAAGCGACGTTTACCTCGACAATGGGGGGCTCACGTTCGCTACCCAGCACTGTCTGGGCCATCGTATGCTAGAGTTTCAAGTCCAGCCGACAAAAATACGATATCCCCAGTTCCCTGCGTTCAGTCGCGTGCTTTTTGCCTTGTTGGCAGTGTGTGATACGGGGGGAAGGACCGAAGGGAACAGCGGAGGATCGATGGTTGCCTCCACTTCGCCGTCTTGTTGCGCCACCGTTTTGCGTAGGCCATCCAGCACATCTTATCAGGACACGAATTCTTCAGCCTTTTTAGCAAAGCTGGGGCGCGCTATTGTAGTTAGTCGTCCCCTTCTCAGCCGTAGAAGTCTTCATGATCAGGCGTGCGTGGCCTATTTTTGTTCACCCTGTTTCTCCTGCATTGCCGCGGGCCCGGTTATTCTGCCCACCGGGGCCACCATGCTTTTGCTTTGTGCACGACGTGTCTGCACCAGTCCGAGACTCATTTTTGTGTTCGTATCACTACAGCGGCCGATTTGTGCGCAAATCTGAGGAACACTACACCATTGCAGTTGAAGTTTGTCTGACGCTGTAACAAAAAACAGGACGAGGACGGCGACAAAAAGCAGGATGACGAGTCGTGTGAGGAGCAGCAGGATGACGGGTGTATAGTAACATCATAGCCGGGAAGGGACGAAGGGGACGGGAGAAGGATCAATCCAAAGGGCGGACGAGGAGCAACGAGGGGGGAGGGGCTAGGGTTGGGAACTGAATGCTGTAGGTCGGAGGCAGTACCCGGCCAGCGGGGCGGCAACTTTGCGACAGCGTGGATGCAAGAGGAGGAGGCCGATCCTCTTTACACGCGCACCTCTCCCCCTCCTTCCATTAGGCTGCGCGCCGATGAAGAGGTCGGGGAGAAAAGGGGCGTGCGAGGGCAACATTGGGACGAGGATCAAATGTTCACAGCGCTGCTCGTCGGCGAACTTCGGACCCGACCCTCGCCGATCAACGATTCAGGCAATTCCACTGGGGGTGGAGGTTGGGGGCGGGGGTAGGGTTCGGAATTCGTCGATGCGAGATCCGAACCGTACCCTCGCCTCCCACCGATTCAGGAAACCCGATGGCAAGTGGTGGTATCAGGGGCACCGATAAGGGGGGAAAAGCTCGGGGGAGGACGCATCGACGCCCAATCGCCCATTCATCGCTGATAGGGCCTCGATAGCTCTACCATGCCCAGGCACGTGCGGATTCTCTATCGGTGGGTTATCGCCGATCTATCGGCGATGCGTCGCCGATTCCAGCTCCCCCGTGACCTGCCCCCCCTCCCCCTTGTGCTGCCCCTCAGGGTAGGGTTTGGATGTCACCACCTGTGTGAGCTCCGAGGAGAAGGTGCGCTGGCAAGGACGACGGCCTTCACGAGCACCTCCTCGCCCTGCTACAGTGGGGGCGCTGAAGAAGGAGGTCTTTTCGTTGGGGAGGGGCTCCGTGTTCCTTAGTTGTTTCACAGTTTGCCTTCGGCTTTCCTTGGGTTTTCCATGGGAAATCGAAGTTCAATGTGTGGAGAACAGGGGCCTCGTTCCTTATTCAGGGCTCCTTAGGTCAACGCCCCGATTGTAGTGCTGGTCTCGCCCTTCCTCGCTCCCGACCGCCGCCCCCTCTGAGCTCCGAGGGGCGGCCGCCGCCCCCCCCCCTCCCGGCCCGCCGGCGCGGTGCCCGCCAGTGCCGCCGGCTCCTCCGAGAGGCCGCGCCTCGACCGGCGCGCCGCGGGGCTCCCCCCCCTCCTCCTCCCCCTCCTTCTCCCCCTCCTCCTCCTCCTCCTCCTCCTTCTCCTTCTCCTCCCTCCTCCTCCTCCTTCTCCTGCTCCTCCTCCATTCCTTCTCCTTCTACATAACTCCTCCTTGTCGCACCCCGAGGCCAGTTTTTAGGGCGGGCCTGGCGTCTCACCTGAGACTTCCTTTCCATTCATGATTCTTGAACTTACAAGGTGGCAGCAGTTTTACAGAGAGGGCGGGTGGTTTTCAACATGTGGCTCTCGTCCTAGTGCTGCGCACATTCGTTTCAGACATTTGCAAGAGTTTCACGGAGTGAGGGCGAGTGGTTTTCAAATTGTGGTTCTCGCCTTAGCGCGGCGCACATTCGTTAAACAAAAAATGCAAGAGCTTCACGGATTGAGGGTGAGTCGTTTTCAAAATGCGGTTCTCGCTCAACTCAAACCTTACTAATTGGACCGTTGCCCCCCCTAATTCCTATGCCTTTCCTAATTCCTATGGCTATGCCTATGCCTAAGCCTATGCCTCCCCCTAACTCCTATGCCTATGCCTATGCCTATGCACCTGCAATGTCATCCCCCCTTCCAATGACACTTGCTTGCTTGCTCTTGCGTGTTTGCTCTCGCTCGCTTGCTCTTGCTTCCCCTTGCTTGCACTTGATCGCCGGCTCTTGCTTGTTTGTTCTTGCTCGCTTGCGCTTGCTTGCTTGCACTTGCTTGATTTCGCTCTTCCGGTCCTCCTCCTGGCCTGTTCCCGTCCTCCTTTCGTCCTCCTCCCATCCTCCTCTCGTCCTCCTCCTGTCCTCCTGTCTATTTGAAGTCAACGCTGGCTGATATTCGTTTTGAAAAGTTGCAAGAGGTTCACGGTGTGAGGGTGAGTGGTTTTCAAAAAATATGGTTCTCGCCTTATCGCATGGTTCCTTGTCAACATGTAGTTATTTCTTTAGCGCGGCGCACGTCGGTTTTAAACAATTGCAAGAGTTTCACGGGTTTCCATCATCAACGTACCAGGAATGGCGTTTTGGAAGGATTCCGGATTCTGTGGGCGCACCAGTTTCGTTGATTCTTTGTGTTGAAATCCTAGGATTAGCTTTTTTGCGCGATTCAGGATCGTCAAGACGCAACAGTTAGGTTGATCCGTGGCGTTTGATTCCCGAGAATAATGTTTTGGAATGTTTCAGGGTCTTCAAACAGGTGCCTTCCAACGAGGCAGTTCCATCAATGCCAATGAACCGTTGTAGGGGCCTATGAAGAGGGAGCTTTGAGGGAGAGTTTACTCCAACATCGTTGATGACTCTTGGGTTTACACTGGTCCTCCTCCTCCTCCTCCTCCTCCTCCTCCTCCTCCTCCTCCTCCTCCTCCTCCTCCCCCTCTCTCCCCCCACCCCTAGGTAGTTCAAAGACGGGGTCCTGAGGGATTGGGGCCGACGGATAGGAAGGGATCCGAGGGTGGATTTGCACCGTTTGGGGCACTTCGTCCTCAGGGCCCCATCCCTCGGGGCCCCATCCTTCAACCATCGAGCCCCGCCCCCGCCCCACTCCCCGCCCCGGTCATTCCAGGAGTGCTGGAGCCCTCGGCATGGACCTTCCAAGAGTGGTTCTAGGCCTCCTAAATGAAGTCGGAGTAAATGGGGTCGGAGGATCGTGCCGCATTGCCGATGCATCGGCGATGCGGCTCGATGTGCAGCCCGATTGGCTTCACGTCGACGTCGCCGATGCATCGCCGACGTCGACGATGCATCGCTGGTGCATCGCCGATGCATCGCGGATGCATCGCTGATCTTTCGGCGATGCGGCGCAATCTTCCGACCCCATGTGCTCCGACCCAATCTCGGAGACCTCTGGTACTGGAGGGCATCTCTGGTCTTCCCAGACTGGGTCCGAGCAGATGGGGCCGGAGGATCGCTCCGTACCGCCGACACATCGGCGAGGCGGCCCGATGTGGAGCCAGATTTTCTCCACGCCGATGGCGCCGACGCATCGCCGTCGTCGCCGATGCATCGGCGATGCCTAGGCGATTCGTGCCGATCCTCTGACCCCGTCCACTCGGATCGCATCTAGGATGTCTCTAGTATCCCTCCGGGCCTTAGAACGGCGGCGAGCCCAGGGGGGGGGGAGAGGGGGCGGGCCTTCCCAGAGGGCACGTGAGGACCCAGCCTTCGAGACGCCCTCTGAACCCTGTCCGAGGGCCCAGGCAGCTCCCCAGAAGGCTGGAGGGCGTCTGAGGAGCTCCGCGGCCTTCCCAGGGGGCATGCCCCCTCTCAGATCACCCCTGGGCGCGCCGTCGAATAGGCCTGCCTGGACTTCGGGCGTTTCGCAATGGGGGGGGGCGATACACCGGGGGGGGGGTCGGCGTCAACCCGGCGTACTCATACTATGTGCGCGTCGCCCCCCCCCTCCCCCCAGGGGCGACGCGCGCACCGAGAGATCTCACAGTATTTGCGCCGTGGCGGGCGCTTTCTGGTCACACCGCTGTGGAAACGATGTACTACAAGCTGGGGTATACTATATGTTCGGGTCGGGCGCGCGCCTCCAAGGAGGCTAGTATTAGTATGTCTCTGTGCGTCCCAGGGGGGGGGGGGGCTCGGGCTATAGGAGCAGAGAGCCCTAAGGGGGCATGCACGAAGTGGGCACCTTTCTCCGCCCCCCCCCCCGCGTACTGCTCCCCCCCCCCAGTTCGCAGCGCCCGGGGACTGTTTGAAGCCTCGGCGCATCGCGTACTCCTCGAGTAGGGGATCGACTGCAGAATCGGTTTACCCCAAACTTGATTTTTACGTCGAAC
>CAUYUJ010021195.1:107500-112500 GCA_963575745.1 Prorocentrum cordatum | reverse complement strand
CCGGGTGGTGGGCGTTCTCGCGAGTCGGCAGAAAGGTCGGGCGCGGCAAAGAGGCGGGTGATGACTAGGGGGGTGGATATCATGGCGGGGGCCATGATATCTCCCGGGATTTCATGGCGTCTCTTCTTATTTTTTTACGTCCCTGGCCCCCCCGCTGGGCCGCGCACATGCCGCCGGTCATGATTTGCACCCCCCCCTTTTGGACAGCCCCCTCTTGGCCGCTCCCGAAAATGCCCGCTCAAACGGGGCTTGGCCAGAGCCCCGGATCCTGCAAGCGATGGGCCTGTTTTCCACCACCACGACCATAAGTTGGAGGGGGGGTGGAGGATGTGGATGAGGATGAGGAAGAAGAGGAGGAGGAGGAGGAGGAGGAGGGCCCCCCCCCTCGTACTCGTGATGGTGGCGGTGGAACAAAAACACACACACACCACCAACGGAGCTGGATTTGGGCTGAGCAGGGCTGGGGAGCCACTCGCGGCCCTAGAGGTTGGCCTTCGGCTGAGTTGGGCTCGGGAGGCCCCCCGGGGCGAGTCGCAGCGCAGTGGTGTCTCACTACGTCGCTGACGTGGGCCTGCGCTGAGCCAGATGCGTCCACGACCGCCCGGAAGCTCGAAGAGTTAGGCTTTCGGGAGTTTGGGACGCTCCGACGACCCGCGAAACGCCCCGTCCAGGTCCAGGGGAGGGGGTAAGGGGGAAGAGGGAAACCCCTCCTCAAACGGGGAAGAGGGGGCGGAAGAGGAAACACCCTAAACCACCTACGCCCTGAAGGGCTGGTGGGATCAGGTGTTCAGATGTTCTCGTCGGTCCCCAGAGGTGCTCCCCCTCGGGATGGGTTTCAGGAAGCTGCGCCGCGCCGAGCACGTTGCGGGGGTGCGCCCAGGGCGTCCCGAGCCGCCGCCAGAGGCCCGAGGCATGGCCCAGAAGCTACCCGAGCGGCACGAGGAAGCGGGGTCGACTGCGCCACCATTCGCGCGTAAGCAGCCCGCGTAAGTTCGCGCGTAAGCGCCCTCGTCTCCAAGGTACCGTTCCCTGCTGGTGGCCCGTAAGCCACCGCTTGAGGTCGCTGCGCCATCTCGCGTAATACCCGCTGCTGCTCGTCGCCCACTTGGGACGCAGATCACCTCGCGTCGTGAAAACAAACAACCGCAATGGAAGATGTTGGGTGTTTCCGGCCGTGGCCCCTTGCCTCCAGAGACGCGTCTCCTCCATGCTAACGAGCACCCGGAGGATGAGGAGCCAAAGGTCACAGGCCAAGAAGAGACAACCGCAACCACCGATGTGAGGGAATCGCCTCCTGCGCCACCCCCAATGCGGCCCCCGACCCGCCAGCGGTGATGACCTGCGCGCGGCACTCGAGATCGGGCGCCGCGGGCAGGTCATCACCGCTGGGGGGTCGGGGTCGGCCGTGGAGGGGGCGAGAGGCTGGTCCCTCAGGAGGAGGAGAAGGAGGAGGAGGAGGAGGAGGAGGAGGAGGAGGAGGAGGAGGTGTCGGCGGTTGTGGCTTTCTCTTCTTCGCTCCCGAGGAGGCGATGGGGCAGCGCCCCGGGAGGACCTCGGGAGGCCGGAGGCCCTCTGAACCTGCTGAGGAGGCCCACTCCTGCTGCCTTCCCCTCCCCTCTGGGCTTGCCGCCGAGAGAGGAGGATGAGGAGTCAGAGGAGGCAGAGGAGCGCCCGAGGGGATGAGGAGGAGGCGGCGGCGGGATCACAGGTGCTGGAGACTGTTGGGGGGGACTCTTTGATGTCTCAGCAGGAGCAGGATGAGAAGGAGGCGGCGGCGGCGGAGGCGGCGGCGGAGGAGGCCGAGGAGGGGGAAGAGGAGTAGGAAGAGGAGGAGAAGGAGAATGGAGGAGGAGGATGAGGAGGAGAAAGAGGACGTTGGAGGAGGATGAGAGAATGGATTGAGGATGAGGGATGAGGATGAGGATGAGGATGATAATGAGGGTGAGGATGACGAGGAGGATGGGGATGAGGATGATCATGAGCATGAGGAGTAGGAGGAGGAGGAACGGAATCTGCGGATGCGGATGAGCATGATGATGAGGATGCGGTTGTTGATGATGATGATGACGACGATGATGATGATGATGATGATGATGATGATGACAATGTTGATGTTGTTGATGAATATGACGTTGCTACTCATGCTGATGATGATGGCGGCAATTACGAGTATGATGATGATACTGATGCTGATGACCACGACGACGATGATGATGCTGATGGTGATGATGGTGTTGCTGATGATGGTGATGATGCTACTGTTGATGAGGATGATGATGATTATGATGCTGATTATGATGATGATGATGATGATGATGATGATGATGATGATGATGATGATGATGCTGATTATGATGATGATGATGATGATGATGCTGATGATGGTGATGGTGATGATGGTGATGGTGATGGTGATGGTGATTCCGATGATGATGGGGTTGTGATGATGATGCTGATGCTGCTGAGGCTGATGCTGATGATGCTAATGATGTTACATATGATGCTGCTGCTGCTGTTGGTGATGATGCTGATGATGGTGACGTTGGTGATGCTGAGCATGATGCTGGTGATGGTGGTGATGCTGATGAGTATCATGGTGCTGCGGCTAATGATGATTAGATAGTGATCCTGATCATGATGTTGAACATGATGCTGACGTTGACGCTGATGACAGGTGAGGATGATGATGTTGCTGATGATGGTGATGATGATGACGATGATGGTGATGGTGATGATGATGCTGACGATACTGATGGTGATGATGGTGATAAGCGATGACAGATGCGAGATGAGAGATGACAGAACAGAGCAGAGAGAAGAGAGAAGAGAGAAGAGAGAAGAGAGGAGGAGGAGGAGGAGGAGGAGGAGGAGGCGGATGCGGAGGAGGAGGAGGAGCAGGAGGAAGAGGAGGAGGAGAAGGAGGAGGAGGAGGAGGAGGAGGAGGAGTGGAGAAGGAGGAGGAGTGGAGGAGGAGGAGGAAGAGGAAGAGGAGGAGGAGGAAGGGGGAGGAGGAGGAGAGGAGGAGGAGGAGGAGGAACAGGAGGAAAAGGAGAGAAAACGGAGGAGGAGGAGAAGGAGGAGGTAGGAGAAGGGGGAGGAGGAGGCGGATGAGGAGAAGGAAGAGGAGGAGAAGGAGGAGGATGAGGAAGAGGAGAAGGATGATGAGGATGAGAGGAGGAGGAGGAGGAGGAGGAGGGGGAGGAGGATAAGGTAGGAGAAAGAAGGAGGAGGAGGGAGGAGGAGGAGGAGGAGGAGGAGGAGGAGGAGGAGGAGGACGGGCGGGAGGGAGGGAGTGAGGGAGGGAAGGAGGAGGAGGAGGAGGTAGAAGAGGAGGAGGAGGAGGTAGAAGAGGAGGAGGAGGAGGATGAGGAGGAGGAGGAGGAGGAGGAGGAAGAGGTCGAAGAGGAGGTGGAGGAGGAGCGCCCTGAGAGGACGCGTGACGGCCGTCGCCGCCGCCGTCACCCTGGCCGTGCTCGGGCCGCTGCTGAGGGCGGCCGGCGCCTGGGTGCCGGGCAGAGCGGCGCCCCCGCGCGTGCAGGAGCGGGGCCCCTGCTGCTTTTGGGCGGAGGGGTACCCTCCTCTCCTCTCCCTCCTCCCTTCCCTTCCTCCCTCCCTTGCTCCCTCCCTCCTCCCTCCTCCCTCCTTTCCTTCCTCCCTCCTCTCCCTTTCTCCTCCTCCTCTCATTCGTGCCTCCCTCTTCCCTCCCTCCCTCACTGCCTCCTCCCTCCCCTCTCTCCTCTCCCCCCCTTCTCTCCCTCCCTCTTCCTTTCCCTCCTCTCTCTCTCTTCCCTCCTTCTTGCCTCCCTCCTCTCCCTCCCTTTTCTCCCTCCTCTCCCTCCCGCTCAAAAAATGGGAAACATTCGGAGTGTATGTATGTATTGAATCGCTTCGCTCATTCCGCCAGCCCACACTGCGCGCCTTGCAGGCCTTTTGGGGCCCCTGGGGCCTATTGGGGGCATCTTGGAGGCCTCTTGGACGCCTCTTGTGAGCCTCTTGGGGCCCCCTGGGCGAAGAGCTCGAAATCGCCAGTCGGGTCCTCCGTCTGGGACCTCTGATGGAGCCGTCTTGGGGGCCTCTTGGGCCGTCTTGGAGGTCTCGTGGGCAGTCTTGGAACCCTCTTGGGCCGTTCTGGGGCTCTCTTGCAAACCTCTTGGGCTGGCTTGGGGCGGTCCTGGGGGCCTCTTGGGACGTCTTGGAGCGCCGGGAAGCTGAAAAAGCGAGAACGCCAAGTTTCATCAAAAACCAATTGAATGTCAATGATTTTTGCTGCCACTTGGGGCTCTTTGGGGATGCCTCCTGATGGCCTCTTGGGGCGTCTTGGAGGCCGCGTGGGCCGTCTGGAAGCCATCTTGGTTGGGTGTCTCGGCCGGATCATTCGATTACTCGGAGACCTCTTGGACCGTCTTGGGCGCCTCTTGGGGTCCACTTCCAATTGGAGCGCTCTGAGGCGCCTGAGAGCCGTGCCCAGGAGGAAAACCATCTCTGATCCGCACCGCCCGGGGACCGCCCGGGAACCTGCCAGGGTACTTTTTTCTTCGTGGGACCCCCAGGGGCGGCCCTGCGCGCGCGACTTAGAAATATTGTTGATCTGTTACCGGAGATCTTGGCACGCCTCTGGCCCGCTGGGTCGGCGAATTGGTGTGCCCCTGGGCTCCTTCAAAGAATCGGGGGTCCCCCAAACGGGTTGGTGACCACACCGTGCGGTGAGTCTGTTGGGATTCGGAATCACTGCACGGTTTTGGGACTCGGGTCGTTCTGCGAGGACGTCTTGGGCGACTGGGGCCTCCGAGGTCCCAAGACCGTGCGGTGACGGACCGTGCGGTGAGGTCTTGGGGGATTTCGAGGTCACCGCACGGTCTGTCACCGCACCGTTTCGGGACTCCAAAAAGAAGTTCTACCCGTGGGAGAGCGGGAGCTTTGCGATCCGCCCCCGCTCGGCCCAATTCCATGCGGCATTTTTTGTTCTGAGCGATGGTGGGCCCCAAGCAACAATACCCACC
>CAUYUJ010021195.1:0-105000 GCA_963575745.1 Prorocentrum cordatum | reverse complement strand
GGGTTCGAGGTCGGGGAGACGTAAGGCTCGAGTAGGCCGGAGTTCGGGTTTGCCGACGTTTTTTGACGGGCGCCTCCTGGATTTTGACGGTGCAGTCTTGGCGGGATGTGCGCAGCGGGGGCTGGCGTCCAATTTCGGATGGGGCCTCGACATTTTTACGATGGCCCCGTCAGGCCAAGCCGAGCTCCCCGTACCCGAGTCTTACGTCTCCCGGACAATGGCCCTGAGCTGCTCTTGCGAAGGCCTCCCAGGAGTTGCCTCCTGAGGGCTGGCGGCGCGTGCCCATCTCTCCCCTCAGCGGGGCAGGCTTCTGCCTGGAACGATGATGTATCTTATCGTATCATGTTGTGTCGTATCGAGGGGGTCCGCGGGCCTTGTCGGGCCGGGCGGGAACAGGGGGGAGGGGAGATAACATTGTTCCAGAGCGTTCCAGAACGCTCTCAGAGCGTTTCGGAACGCTTTACGAAGGCCGCGGCGCCCGATACGCCCTCCCGAATCGCCAGATTTCAGAGATTCCCGATTTGTCCTGGTCAGTTTGTCCTTGTCCTTGCCGCGTTTCAAGTGCGCCCTGTCCCCCTCTGGCCCCCCCCTCGCATGCCAGAACATTTCTGCGTGTCTGTGGCCTCGCGGGCAGGACCCCTGGGCCGCGACCCCCGTGAATGCGGGGCGTTGCCTCCCGGATGCCCCGTGCGGAACGTATCCGTGCGTTTCGGGCTGGTGGTAAGGGGGGGGGACCTCAGGGGGGGAGTAAAGAGAAGGACAGTAAAGGGGCTCTTTTCTTTGGGAGCCAGCAGGGGCCCAAAAGGGGCTCTGGAGTGGGGCTCTTTCCTTCACCCGCCCACCTAGGTCACTCCCCATCATCACCCGCCGGAGCCACGGCGTACGCGCGGGATCGCGTCCTGTCAACCAGACCGCGAGGACGCGGACACGAATACCTTCGCCACTCGCACCTTGCGCCCGTCCGTCCCCTTCCTTTGGTAGCAAATCACTGGAGTCTCGTGTGTCCTCGCAATTCCGTCGTGAGCATGCTATATGAGCGCGCACCAGCGTCTGGTAGACGAAGCGAAAGGGCCGACTTAGCGTCGATCAGCGTCGATGTAGCGTCGACCAGCGTCGATTAGCGTCTGTTAGCGTCGCTCAGCGTCGGTTCGCAAGAGCCAGCAATATGGCATGGGTCAGCGGCGAGCAAGGGGGGGAGCGAGAAAGAGCAGGCCTTCTCAGAAGGCGGTGGGACTTCTCAGAAGCCCTCGCGCCTCCTGGGAGGTTGTCCCTGCGCCTTCGGGGGCGGCCCAGCGAACTTCTCAGAAGGCTCGGGAGGACTGCCGCGAGCCCTCTGAGACGGCCCGCCCCTTCTCGTGTCTCTGCGCTTCCCAGATGGGGTCCGAGCAGATGGGGTGGGAGGTTCGCGCCGTATCGTCGATGCATCGGCGATGCGGCTCGATGCGGAGCCCGATTTCCTCTACGCCGACGGCGCCGATGCCTCGCCGACGTCGCCGGAGCATGGAGGATGCACCGGCGACGTATCGCCGATGCATCGCCGATGCGGCGCGATCCTTCGACCCCATCCACTCGGACCCGGTCTAGGAGGCCTCTGTGTTCCCCCCCGGGCTCGCCGCCGAATGGGAGGCTCTCACGAGTTTGCCACAGGTCCCTCCCCCCCCCGCCTGCCGCACTCGGCCGCCGTCGTCGAGGGCTGGAGGCCCTGAGGTCGGCGTCGTCGTCGTCGCCGCCGCCGCCGTCGTCGTCGTCGTCGTCGTCGTCGTCGTCGTCGTCGTCGTCGTCGTCGTCGTCGTCGTCGGCGTCGGCGTCGGCGTCGTCGTCGTTTCCCCCGCCAGCCGCCCGGCGCCGCCCCTGCCAGGCGCAGGACCTCGGCCGCGCGCCGCGCGGCGGCGCGCGGCGGCCGCGGCCCGAGCGCTCGGTCGCCAGGGGCGCCGCGGAGGCGCCCGTGCGGGCGGCTGCGCCAGCGGGGGGGGGAGAGGGAGGGGGGGGGCGAGGGGGCCTCGGCCTCCTCCCAGGGCGGCCTCCCTGCCCGCCGCCCTCCCCCTCTGCCTGCCTCCCCGCCCGCCTCCCCTCGTCGCCTCTCCCCCCCCCACCCACCCCTCCTCTCTCCGTGGCCCGTTGTGTGCTTCCCTCCCTCCCTCCCTGCCTCTCCCGCCTCCCTGCTGTCCTCCTCCCTCCCCCCCCCCCTTCCGTGGCCCTCCTGGCTCCAGCTCGGGTCGAGCTGCTGCTCCCTCCCTGCCTCCCCGCCTCCATCCTCCCTCTCTGGAGGGCGCCGGAGACGTGTCTGGGCGCCGACAAAGCCCCATGGGCAGAGGGGGCGGAGCGCGCGGCGAGGTGCGGCCCTGAGGGGGGGGGCCTGAGAAGATTGCGGGAGCCTTGCGAGGCAGCACTAGGTATTCCAGCACGCCTCAGCACGCCAGGGGGGCACCGTGGCGGATAACCAAGAGAGCCGCGCCTCTGGCTCCGCCCTGGGCCGCTCCGCGCGCCAAGAAGGGGGGTCCCGCGCCGATCCGAGAAGTCCGTGCAGAGCGCCGAGGGTTTGTGTTTGCGTATGTGGAGGCCTGTTTTCCGAAGGCCTTCAGGTGGGGTCCAGGAACTCGCCGCATCACCGATGCATCGACGATGCGGAGCCCGATTCCATCCACGCCGACGTCGCCGAAACATAGCCGGCGTCGTCGGTGCATCGCCGATGCATCGCCACTGTATCGCCGATGCATCGAGGTTGGGGCGCGACACTCCGACCCCATCTGCTCGGATTCCATCTGGGAGACCTCTCACGAGTGGGGGTGTGAAGAACGGTGCACCTCGTGTACATCGAAGGGGTTCTTAAGGGGCCCCCTGGGGCCCGCGAGGGGCGCGGAAGGTACACATTTTAAGACATTCGGCGACTCGATTCGTTCGACGAACGGGCCCCTGACTTCTCGACCACTTCCCCGGGACTGGTTCTTTATCTCGAATTTTTGTTGGCGGTCCCGAGGCCCGTCGAGGGCCTCGAGGAGCCCACCTCTTCGAAAGGAACCCTTCTCTAGTTTGTTCGAGACGGCGGCGCCCCCGTGTTTTCGTCGCTCCCCCACTTATCGACTGCACGAAAGAGTGACCTATCGCCAGACTGACCTTTGGTGCGGGCCCATTGGGGCCCCCCCCAATCGCTGAGCGCGATGCGATAGCAGCGGCCTGTGCGCTTTGGTTCGGTCCCCTCGAGCCCCCCAAAAGTCGAGCATCAAAGGTCACTCTTGCCCAGGGTCGCTCTTGACTTCTACATCGTCGTCGTTGGCGTCGGCGTCGGCGTCGTCGTCGTCGTCGTCGTCGTCGGCGTCGGCGTCGTCGTCGTCGTCGTCGTCGGCGTCGGCGTCGTCGTCGTCGTGGTCGTCATCGTCGTCGTCGGCGTTTTCGTTGGCGTCGTCGTCGTCGGCGTCGTCGTCGTCGTCGGTATCGGCGGCGTCGGCGGCGGCGGCGTCTAGCCGAACTCAGCAGCGCCTGCCGAGGCCGCCTGGTCTGAGCGCCTGGCGCCCGGCCGGGAGGCCGTGGAGGCGGCGGAGGCGCGGGGTTCGCCGCCGCAGAGGTCGGGGGGGCGCCTGGCCGAGGCCCTCCGCAGGCTCGGCCCCCAGCCGTGAGGCCCCCCCCCGCTCGCCTCGCTGCAGTCGGCGGCGAGGGAGGGGGGGAAGCGAGAAGGAGAAGTCATCGAGAGCACGATGGCGTGAGAAGTGGGGAGCGACCCGCGAGAAGTGAGGAGTGAGAAGAACCCCTGGCCCTGGGAACACGATGAAGGCGTGGCCCCACTGAGGTCCCCGTCCTTGCACCAATGGTAGCAGATATGGGCGGTTTGGCCTGATACATCTGCAGAAAAAAAGGCCCTCTAGGTCTAGTGTCCCTGGCCCTCCTCACTTAGGTCCCCTCCCAAAGGGTTAGGGGTTCTTTCTTGGATAATCAACAAAGGGGCCTTCGCAGATGGCGGCGGGGCTTCGCAGGAGCCCTCGCGCCCTCCGAGAGGCTTTCTCTGTGTCCTTGCGGGGTGGTTAGAACACTTGTCGGAATGCTGGGGCAGGGCTGGACCTAAACGGTGCTTTGGCGATTTCGTGGGCCGTTTTCGTTTCGATGTCGTTTTGACAACACGAAGGCAAACGAAAACAACACGAAAAAGAAACACACCGTTTAGGTTCAGCACTGGTTTTCTCTGTGTCTTCGCGGAAGGTTTCGAACACTTCTCGGAAGGCTGGGGAATTGCCCAGCCTTCCGAGAAGGCGCGCCCCATCCCACCTCCCCCCACGGGCTCGCCGCCGATCCAGGGCGTCGAACGACCAGCAGTGGCGAGGCGTCCTGGCTCGCCCATAGCCCTACTGAACAATGCTCTAAGAACCTTTTGGGGTTTCCACGCGATGTTCTTAGAACATGTCTGGTTTATATTGTTTTGTGTTAGCACATCGGGTCTATGTTCTAAGAACGTTGTTTTGTTCTTAGATTTTCTGGGTTGTAATAACATTCCGTGGTAGGACTATAGGAGTGCCGGAACGGTCGGCCCCTGCTCAACAGTTTCAGAGGAAGACAACGTAGGGTATTGCCGGACCGAAGTATATATGATCGAGGTCGGTTCGGGAAGGGTGCCCCAGTGTTCTTCGTGTCTGTTGGATGTTCTTGCGCATCCTGGGGAGGTACCCTTGGATGTTCTGTCTGTTTTGGCTGACCGACGGCCTCATGTTCTTGAAGGATGCTATTATGGCCCAGGTCCAGCTGTGCCGATACCGCTACCCTCGCCTCGTCGCCACCGCTGGATGCGCAGCCCAGGAGAGGTCCGCGGAGTAGCGGTATCGGTTTTGTCTGGTTTAACGGATGCTTATCCCCATCCCCGTACTCTGCTAGGTCCCCTCCATCTCAGCACCCGAGGCCCGAAGCAGACGGCCTGCATCCCCATCTGGGGGCGTCAATCGGCCGGTGGGTCCCAGGCCGCGCACGTGGGGACAGGGGCCGACAGAACGGTGCTCCGCAAGAGCCAGCCAGCCGTCGGAACGCAGCACGTTCACGGCACACAGGCGTGATTTTCTTCCGGAGGCCCGCGCGGAGTTCTCGGATCGACGTGTCGGGCCCTCCCCGGCGGCGGCGCGCGCTGCGCGCGCCGGGGAGGGGGTCGGGGGGTGGACAGAACCCCCACCCTGACACGTCGATTCGTGAATTGGCCGTTTTCGGTTCTCGAGAGGGCGCCGCGGCCGTCAGTTTCCAGGCTTGCGCCCGCCCGGTTTGGGCCCGAGGTCGTTCTCACTAAACCACGTTTTGCTCGAGGGGGTTCTGTCCATCCCCGAAAGGGGGTCTCGGTGCCCATCTGAGAGACCCGCGCGGACCTACCAGAAATTAGGCGTGCGGTGCGAGCCCTGGGGGGAATGCAGAGAAGGCGGGCCTCCGCAGAGGGCCCAGAAGGCTTCGTCCTGGCGGGCGAAGAGCGGTATGGCATAAACTTTTTCGCCCCGCAGGGGTATACGCGTTCCAGCCGCCCAGGGGCAGGCGCCCCCCGACAGCGAAACAGTTTATGTCATACCGTTCGTCGCCCGTGCACTTCTGGGCTTTCGCCGAAGACTCGAGTAGGGGATCGACTACAGAACTGGTTTACCCCCAAATTGATTATCTTGCCACATGTGCGGGGAAATGCGTAGAATGCTCGTCGGTCATTCCACGTAGCTCTCGCAGCTTCGACCAGAACATCCATCCTGGAGCAGGGCAATTCTGTACTCGACCCCCCACTCCACAAGACAGGGGCGGCTGCTCTCGGCAGGCCGGAGGGCGTCCCCGCCTTCCGAGAAGGCTCTGCAGCCTCTCGCTTCCCCCCCCCCCCGGGGTACGCGCCGCCGAGCTGCAGTGGGGCTTCGGCAGCAGAGCAGTGAGAGCCTCGTGGGCCCTCGCAGCGCCGTCTTCGAGATGCTCCAGCGTCGGTTCGCGTGAAGTGGGGCCTGTCCCTCCACAGGGGGGGGTGTCCCGCTGCAGGGAAAACGTCTGGGGACGATGCTTCGACTCTGTTTGACAATGTTCTGAGCAGTTGTTGATATCTTGTTGAATGTTTCGCCCAGCATCCGCCTGTAGGAGGACGTGCCCGACCTAATCGCAGTTCTGTCTTTCAGATGCTCTAGCGTCGATTAGCGTTTGGTAAAGGATGGCACAGCGCCGATTTAGCGTCGACCAGTGTCGATTTGGCGTCGGTCAGCGTCGACTTGCGCCATTTCGCAAGCGCCAGCAAGATAGTATATGGGAGGCTCCCATGAGTTGCTACCGAAAGCTGGCTGCAGGGGAGCATCGATTGCGAGGGGGGGCCGTCGCGCAGCATCGGCGTAACCCCGACATTATAATACTATGTGTGCGTCGCCCCTCCAGGGGCGACGCGCGCGCCGAGAAATCTCATAGTACAGGCTCCGTGGCGGGCGCTCTTTGGCCATGCCTCGCGGAAGCGATCGACTACAAGATGGTCGTCTTATACGTTCGGGTCGGACGCGCGCCTCCGACGAGGATACATCGTATTATTATGTCCTTGTGCGTCGCGCAACAGGGGGTCCTCATGCTGACCTTCCAGAGGGCTAGGAAATAGCACTCCGAACCGATAGACCTCTCTGGACGGCTGAAGATCTCGACTGGGATTTGGGTATCCAGGTCCAGGTGCTATTTTTGTAGCCCTCCTGGAATATCTGGGCACAGAAGGGTTAGGTCGGGCGTGTCCCTCTACAGGAGCAAATTGAAAAATAGTCTGGGGACGATTCTTCGATTGTTTAAACCATTGGGGTTATTTTAGAATTATTCACGCTTCGCGTATCCCCACCAGCCCATCTCAAAACAGCAACTCTAGCGAAGCATGCCGACAGTCGTGTTTTTCAGGCGTGTTTCCGCCTGCCCCCGCATATCTCCCCTGTTCCTCCTTCCTCCCGCCTCCTTGTACATCCTCCTTGTGGTGGGAGCGGGAGAAGGACGAGGCGGAGGAGGAGGGAGAGAAAGCGCTCCTCGTGGTTTGAGTCGTTCGGGCTTCTCGTCCTGGTGTGAGTCGTTCGGGCCCTTCTTCCTGGTGTGAGTCGTTCGGGCTCTTCGTGGTGTGAGTCGTTCGGGCTCTTCGTCCTGGTGTGAGTCGTTCGGGCTTCTCGTGGTGTGAGTTGTTCGGGCCCCTCGTCCTGGTGTGAGTCGTTCGGGCCCCTCCTCCTGCCCGTCCAGAAACGACGCCCAGGCGAGTAGAGGGTCGTCCTGATGGGCTTTTCGGCGTCTTGGGTGCCTCGGGGGGGGCCTCTTTGGGCCGTTTGGGATCCTCTTGGGGGTCTCCTGGGGGCCTCTTGGGGCCATCTTGGGGCCTCTTGGTGCCTCCTGGGCGCTTCTTGGGGCCATCTCGGAGGACATCGATCAAAGAAGAGGGGCACTTTAATTAGCGCTGCCCCCTCAGAAGGCCAACATGGGCCCAAAACCTTAGTAAAATCAATGATTCTGGCTTGAAAGAAGAGGGGGGCTTTAATTAGCGCTGCCCCCTCCGAAGGCCAAAATGGTGCCACCACCGAAGTAAAATCAATGATTTTGGCTTCGAAGAAGAGGGGAGCATTTTTCTGCCTCTCCCCGTCGGGGCCAGAATCCTAGTGAGGGGTGTCGATTTTTAGCCCTCCCAGGAGTCGAAAAAAGACCCCTCCAACCACCCGCGGGGCGCCCTCTCCAGGCCCAGGGGGAGGGGGGAGGGGGAGGGGTAAACCCCTCCCCGAAGGGGACGAAGGGGGGTTGAGAACAGAGCGGGCTCTCTAAACCACTCACGCCCAAAGGGTTGGTGGGATTCTTTTGATTATCTTGCACAGGGTGTCTAGAGCTCCGACCACTTGATTTCGGCGGCGTCGTCGTCGCTCCCCCCCAGCTGCCTTGTGCCCTTCATGTGTCGCTATATGTGTCGCTGTGTGCCTTGTGCCCTTCATGTGCCGCTATATGTGTCGCTGTGTGTCGCTGTGCGTCTCCATGTGTGCGTCGCCATGTGCCGCTGTGTGTCGCTATGCGTCGCTATGTGTGTGTCGATATATGTCTCTATATGTCGAAGTGTCGACATGTGTCGCTCTGTGTCGCTCCCCAGCACCCCAGCGCACCGCCCCCTCCGCCCCGACGGCTTTATTTCGGCGTCGTCGTCGCCCCCCCCCCTTCTCCTTCTCCTCAGCAGCCCAGCGCGCTGCCCCCCCCGCCCCTTCCACTCTATTTCGGCGTTGTGTCGACATGTGTCGCTACGTGTCGCTCCCCAGCACCCCAGCGCACCGCCCCCTCCGCCCCGACGACTTTATTTCGGCGTCGTCGTCGCCCCCCCCCTCTCCCTCTCCTCAGCAGCCCAGCGCGCTGCCCCCTCCGCCCCGACCACTTTATTTCGGCGTTGTGTCGACATGTGTCGCTATGTGTCGCTCCCCAGCACCCCAGCGCACCGCCCCCTCCGCCCCGACGACTTTATTTCGGCGTCGTCGTCGCCCCCCCCCCCCTCTCCTTCTCCTCAGCAGCCCAGCGCGCTGCCCCCTCCGCCCCGACCACTTTATTTCGGCGTCGTCGTCGCCCCCCCCCGGTCCTTTTCCCCAGCAGCCCAGCGCACCGCCCTCTCCGCCCCGACCACTTTATTTCGGCGTCGTCGTCGCCCTATTTCGGCGTTGTGTCGACATGTGTCGCTTTCCCCAGCAGCCCAGCGCACCGCCCTCTCCGCCCCGACCACTTTATTTCGGCGTCGTCGTCGCCCTATTTCGGCGTTGTGTCGACATGTGTCGCTATGTGTCGCTCCCCAGCACCCCAGCGCACCGCCCCCTCCGCCCCGACGACTTTATTTCGGCGTCGTCGTCGCCCCCCCCCCCCTCTCCCTCTCCTCAGCAGCCCAGCGCGCTGCCCCCTCCGCCCCGACCACTTTATTTCGGCGTCGTCGTCGCCCCCCCCTGTCCTTTTCCCCAGCAGCCCAGCGCGCCGCCCTCTCCGCCCCGACCACCATCCCCCTCTCCCGAGCAGCCCAGCGCGCCGCCCCCTTTGCCCCGACCACTTTATTTCGGCGTCGCCGTCGCCCCCTCCCCCCCTTCTCCCAGCAGCCCAGCCCAGCGCACCGCCCCCTCCGCCCCGACCACTTTATTCTCTTGCACAGGGTGTCTAGAGCTCCGACCATTTTATTTCGCGTCGCTCCCCCCCCCCCCGCGTCCTCAGCGCCAGAGTGGGGCCCCCGCGCCGTGGCTCTCTGCCCCAAGCCCCCCCGCGTCCCCAGCGCCCCAGCGGGGGCCCCGCCCACTGCCCCCTCCGCCACGAACGCTTTATCCCGCGTCGCCCCCCCCGCCCCCCCGCGTCCCCAGCGCCAGTGTGAGGCCCCCGCGCCGTGGCTTTCTGCCCCGAGCCCACCGCGTCCCCAGCGCCCCAGCGGGGGCCCCGCCCACTGCCCCCTCCGCCACGAACGGTTTCTCCCGCGTCGCAGCTCCCCCCCCTCCCCCGCGTCCCCAGCGCCAGTGTGGGACCCCCGCGCCGTGGCTCTCTGCCCCAAGCCCCACGCGTCCCCAGCGCCCCAGCGGGGCCCCCGCCCACTGCCCCCTCCGACACGAACGCTGTATTACGCGTCGCACCCCCCCCCTCCGCGTCCCCAGCGCCAGAGTGGGACCCCCGCGCCGTGGTTCTCTGCCCCGAGCCCCCCCGCGTCCCCAGCGCCCCAGCGGGGGCCCCGCCCACTGCCCCTTCCGCCACTAACGCTTCATCCCGCGTCGCGCCGCACACCACCTCCCCCACCTCCCTCCCCGCGTCCCCAGCGCCCCAGTGGGGACTCCGCCCCGTGCCCCCTCCGCCCCGACAATTTTATTCCGCGTCGCGACGCACGCCACCTCCCCCCCTTCCCTCCTTTTTCCCCAACGCCCCAGTTGGACCCCCGCCCCGTGGCCTTCTGCCCCAAGCCCCGCCCAGTGCCCCCTCCGCCCCGACAGTTTATTCCGCGTCGCGGCACACACCACCACCCCTCCTCTCCGCGCCCCCAGCGCCCCAGTGGGACCTCCGCCCCGTGCTCCCTCCGCCCCGAGCACTTTATTCCGTGTCGCGACGCACGCCGCCTCCCCCACCCTCCCCACCTGGGACTTGGGCCCCGCTGCTGGGCCCAGAGGGCGATGCCTTGCCCCCTCTTCCCCCCTCCTCCTCCTCCTCCTCCTCTTCCTCCTCCTCCTCCTCCTCCTCCTCCTCCTCCTCCTCCTCCTCCTCCTCCTCCTCCTCCTCCTCCTCCTCCTCCTCCTCCCCCTTCCTTGTTGTGCAAGGGCTATGGCACACGTGCCACTTGTTTTTCCACCAAAATCCGCCTGTCGGGGGACATGCCCGAGTTAACAGAAGGAGATGGCCAGGCCGCGCCCAGAGAGGTCGCAGAGGCAGCGGCCCCGGCCAGACGAGGCCCGCGGCCCGGGCCGCGGGGAGCGCAGGAGCCCAGGGGGGGCCCTCCCAGCACGGGGCCAGGCTCGGGGGGGGGCGACAGGGTAATGATCGAGCAGTGGCGAAGCGTCCTGGCTCTGCTTATAGGCCCACCAGCAAGTGTTCAAAGAAGCTTCTGTGGTCTGCACGAGATGTTCTTAGAACATTTCTGGCTGAGACTGTCTTGTTTTAGCACATCGGGCGTACGCTCTGAGAACATTGTTCTTGTTCTTAGAGCACTTTTGGGTTCTAAGGACATTCTGTGGTAGGCCTATGAGGATTCCTGGGACGATGGATCCCCGCTCAAGTGATGAGGATAGCACAGGGCAGGGTTGAGAATCAGCTCGCGCCGCTGGTCTTCCTGGCGTCCTCTGTCTAGGCCTCCCAGATGGGGTCGGGGTAGATGGGGTCGGACGATCGCGCCGCATCGCCGATGCGTCGCCGATGCATCGCCGATGCGGCTCGATGCGGAGCCCGATGTCCTCCACGCCGACGTCGACGATGCATCGCCGGTGCATCACCGATACATCGCCGATGTATCGGCCATGCGGCACGATCCTCCGACCACATCTACTCCGACCCCATCTGTGAGGCCTCTATCCAGGCGATCATGTGTCGAGAAGTGGGCCCGCAGGCGTGGCGAAAACCATCTGCATGCAGCAGATTCCTCACGCCCCCCCTTTCCCTCGGCTAATTACCCTTCCGTTCGGCCCGACAGGAGAGCAGGCGTGCCATCGGAAGACTGGAGTCGCAGAAGAATCAACATGTATAAATATGAACTTTTGGAGCTCCGCGTGGACTTCTTGGACTTGCGCTGGGCACCCCCTGGCGGCGTCTCGGGCGTCGCCCCTGGCGCGCTCCGCGCGCCAGCGAGGGGGTTCTGGCGCAGATCCAACAACTCCGCGCGGAGCATCGCACGTATGTTCTACAGAGGCTGGTACCAATACCAATATCGGCGGTGTGGCTCCACCGAGGGCAAATGATCCTGATCTCGGTCAGGGTGGTAATGTTCTGGCTTCCTAGGTGACCAGAGGATTATCACGAACACCAGAATCTAGGATCAGCTCTACCTGGTGGAGGCAAACCCCTGTGTTGGGGCTGGTGGTGCCAATGTGCAAGCGTCCAATGTTAGATCGTAATATACGGAAGCTTCCGCTCGTTTTGGAATGAGCTTGATATCGCTCAGTAGCGCCAAACAGTGGTGGCTGGCGCCGAATCACGCTCCACTAGCGCTCAATAGCGCCCAATAAGCGCCATGCGAGGGAGATGCATGGTATCCGCTCTGCGCGCGCGCGTGGGCTCACGATTCGGCGCCATGGGGACGACCAACAGCGTGCGCGAGCTGCTTCCTGAGACGTGGGGTCGGCGGATGGCGCCGCGTCGCCGGCGCCATCGGCGACGCGGCTCTATGCAGAGCCCTCTCTTCTACACTCGCCGACGGCGCCGCCGCGTCGCCGGCGCGTCGCCGATGCATCGGCGATGCGTCAGTGAGGCATCGGTGGTCATCGGCGATGCGCGGCATAGGCGAGCAAAGCTTGCACGAAGAGACTTGTGGAGAAGGCGGACAGCAGTTCCTGCCGAGCTTGAACAGGACTCGCGGACGGCGTCATCACGGACGTCAGACGGAAGGCTGCTTGCCCCAGCAGCAGTGGTTGTAGATTGTTTGACCAATTTCGGCGTTGGGGATCGCATCCACCCAGACATTTGGTATCTCGATTTGTCGAGACATGGGTCCCCGACCTCTCGATCACTTCCTCTGGGACGTTTTTGTTCATCGGAGTCGTTTTGACAGTCCCCAGGCTTGGCGAGCGCCCCGAGAAGCCGAAAACTCATTTAACAAATTGTATCTTGTTTTGTCGCGCGATGTCTTGGCATTTCTCCGTGCCCACTCTGGGCGTAATCTTCCGGCCTCAGATCTGCTCTGACCTGTCCACGGGACCTCTCCCTGGTTGCGCTGTGGACAGGAATTTCGAGGCGAGTCCAGTCGTGGCGACGAGGGCCCCGCGTGAGGCCCATAGGGGCGGAACCGTGGCCAGGATAGCGGCATCGGTACCAGCAAAGTTCCAAGCTAGAGCTCAAGCCAAGACAGGCGACAAGACGGAGCTGGCGCTGCCGCGAAGGCTAGAGCTAGCCCAGCGAGCTCAAAAATTGGCGCACTATGCAGAACCAGACCAAGCGTCCACACTGGTTTTAGCTTTGCGATTGCTATAGCCGATGCTGCGCATCGGCACCTCCTCCTCCTCTTCTGAGTGTTGCCCGTGCCCGTTGCGGTCGCGATTTCCTGCGGCCGCGCAGCCGTTCCTGCGCCAGCTTTGGGGAGGGCCCCGCCAGGACGGGCGCCTGGCAGGAGCGCCTGGCCCAGCGCCGAAGAGGCCCGGCGGGCGGCCGCTCCTTCCCGTCGGCCACTGCCTCCCTCCCCTCCCCTCCCCTCCCCCTCCCTCCCCGCCCTCCTCCCTCCCTGCCGCCCTCCCTCCTCCCTCCTCGCACCCTCCTCCTCCCATCGGCCTTTTCCTCCCTCCTTCCTCCCTCCTCCCTCCCTCCTTCCCTCCCTCCCTCCTCCCTCCTCCCACCTTCCTCCTCCCATCGGCTTTTCCCCGAGGGGGAAAACCTCCCAGACCCGATCACTCCTTCGACTCCTTCTGTGGGTGCGTTTACTAAACGGCTTCGCGTGTCGGGGTGTGATTACTGAGGGTGATTCTCTGCTTTCGGTTTTCTATTTCTCTCCTCCTTCCTCTCTCCGCCCTCCTCATTTTTCTTCCCTCCTTCCTCCTCGTGGCCGCCGCGTGATGTCTGTCCCTCCGTCGTGGCAGTCGGCGTGGAGAGGTCACTTCGTCGCGACAGGTCGACGTGAAGAGGTCCTCCAGGCCCCGAGGGGCCTGAGAGCTGTGGAAGCTGGAGCGGACCCCTCCCCCTTTCGAGGAGCACGAAATGCATTGCAAATCAGATGGAAAGGAACACTCGCAAGATGCTGGACGGATCAACGAGAATGGTCGCCTGTGCACTTTCTTGTCCGCCTGCGGTCCACCATCGAGCATGAGCGCCTCCTGCCTGGCCAGCAGTGTGGCCCCCTCCTGGGAGACGGACTTGAGCAGTGCTTGAACCCTTGAACCAGCTCCGCCTCCTGTACGCGCGTCTCCTCCTGCACCACGTCCGCCTCCTCCTTGTCCTCCTTGTCCTCCTCCTCCTCCTCCTCCTCCTCCTCCTCCTCTCGAGGAACAGGAAACGCCGTAGACACAAACTTTTGGCGCTACGCGCGGATTTCTTGGATGGGCGCCTGGGCCCCCCTGGCGCCGCCCCTGGCGCGCTCCGCGCGCCAGGGAGGGGGGTCCAGCGTCCATCCAAGAAATCCGCGCGGAGCGTCAACCGTTTATGTTTATGTAGTTGCTTCCCCTTCTATCCTCCCTTCTCCCTCTCTCCCTCGTTCAGCACAAGGCCCAGGGGTCCTCGCGAGGTTCGAGGTTGTCGGGCGCTTTCCTTGTTTCGCGAGGACGAGGACGACCAGATGACGAGGACCAGGACGAGCGAAGGACGAGTTTGACGTTCCGAGGACGAGGGCGAGGGACGAGCAGAGATATAGGAGTTTAACACCAAGCGGCAGGATGATAATTTCTTGGAGGTCCGCGCTGAATTCTTGGATTGGCGCTGAGGTTCCCCTGGCGGCGCCTCGGGCGCCGCCCCTGGCGCGCTCCGCGCGCCACGGAGGGGGGTCCGGCGCCGATCCAAGAAGTCTGTACGGACCTCCGAGAAAGTATGTGCTTGAAATGCTCCTTCTTCTATTGTCGTGCGTTTTCGTAGGTTCTCGTCTCTTTCCAGCATCGGGGGCCTCTCCAGCAGCCGCGCCTCTCCGAGAGCGTCCTGGGGGAGAGAGGGAGGGCGTCAGAGAGGAGAGTACGCCCCGAGGCCCACCCCATGAAGGAAAGGCCCCCTCCCCTGGGAAACCAGTCTTGTAGGTCTTCGCCGGTTTTGGGCTCCTGGGCTACAAGCAACAGTTTCAGGGCGAAGTTCTATCCCCGTTGGGCCAGAAACGCAACGAAATGTCAACAGTTTCCTGCCTCCAGCACCCGCAGCACCCTAGACGGTGCCCATGTGCGGGCGTGTTTCGTGCTTCGTGCTTCGTGCTTCCTGCCTCCAGCAGCCCAACCTACCGAGCGTCAGGCCGTCTCGAGTGTCCCGAGCCGACGGGTGCCTTGCCCAGATCTCTTCGACGGCGCGCGCAAGGGGGTGGTGCCAGGCATGCGGCCTGCCGAGGAGGCAAGGGACATCTACAGGAAAGCAGGTGGGCTTCCAGCTACATGCATGTGGATGTTTGCAGGGAAAAACAGCAGGAAGGCAGGTGTGCTTCCGGGAAGCCCTCCTGGCGCCCAAGATGCCTCCTGACATGCAGAGGCCCCCGGGCCTCTCCTGAGAAGGCGCCTCCTCTCGCTAGGCCCCCCTGCCATCCCTGAGTGGAAGCATCGCCATCGACCCCGACCCAGCCCCCGACCTTGTCTTCCCGCGCCGTTTTTTGACGCCGGATCGACCTGCGGCGGCCTCGGGGGTCCGACGACGACGCTTGCCGTGGGGGCAAGACACTGCGACGCCAGGTGCTCAGGGTTCGCAGGAGGCCGCCCCCCTCGCGCCACCCCTGGAGGAAGCGCACCACCACCACCACCGCCGGGAGCATGGCAATGGAGGCAGAGGGTGGTCAGGGGCGGATCGAGGATGACGAGGGTCGAGGAGGGGGAGGCAGAGGAGGTGGAAGGGGAGGAGGAGGCAGAGGAGGAGGAGGAGGAGGGGGAGGAGGAGGAGGAGGAGGAAGACAACGAGGAGGAAGAGGATCGATCAGAGAAGGAGGAGGAGGAGGAGGGTGAGAAGGAGGGGGAGGAGGAGGATGATGATGAGGGGGAGGAGGGAGGAGGAGGAGGAGGAGGAGGAGGAGGAGGAGGAGGCGGAGGAGGAGGGGGAAGGGGGGAGGAGGAGGAGGAGGAGGAGGAGGAGGGAGGAGGAGGAGGAGGAGGAGGAGGAGGAGTTGGAGGAGGATGAGGAGGACAAGGAGGAGGGGAGGGGGAGGGGGAGGGGGAGGGGGAGGGGGAGGAGGAGGGGAGGGAGGAGGAGGAGGAGGAGGAGGAGGAGGAGGAGGAGGAGGAGGAGGAGGAGGACGACGACGAAGATGTGGTGAACGTACTCATTTCGGGTGCCCTGGGGGGGCGCCCCCCCAAGCGCCCCTGGTTGCACGCGGGGGGCACTGGGCCCTCGGGGTCCGAACCCCCGGCACCCGGGCGTTCTTTCCCGGGGGTGCCGCCAGGTTCCGTGGCCTCCCCCAGGGCGGCGCTGGAGCTGACTCCCCGCCATCGCCGCCTCGGGGCGGGATCGGCGGTCCGTCTTCCCACCTTGTCGTTCGTTGTCTTCTGTTGCTCTTCGTCTCGTCGTGTCGTTTCTCGGCCCCTGGGCCCAGATTTTGCTCCCCAGGCCCACTGGGGCGAGCGGGGGCCCTGCCCGCTCTGCACCGGCGCCGCTGGCCTTCTCCTCCTCCTCGTGGGAGCGGTGCAGGGCACGGCGGGTCCCTCCCTCGGCCCCCGGGCCCAGGCCGCCGCGCCGTGAACAGTTGACCGCGCCGTGGGCGTGCGGCCCGAGGCGATGGAAGCGCTGCGGATTTCTGCTCTCCTCCCGCAGCTCGCGTGAGGCGTCGTGGACGGCAACGAGAATTTAAAGAACGCGGCTTCCTGCCGGGCGCTCTCGCGGGACATCCTGCGCGCCCCGCATCCCGCGCCCCTTCTCGCCCGGAATCCCCCCAGGTGGCGGCGGAGGTGCGCCTCCCGATCCCGCCGCCGCGGCGAGCGGCGCCAGACGCCTCCGGGCAGTCGCCGCCCGCCCGCGGGGTCTGCCGGACGTGGTCGTTCCGCCCACCCTGGTGGGCGCGCGGGGCCGGTGCGGGACCGCCGCCGCCGCCGCCGCCGCCTCGGGAGCGGAGGGCGAGGGACGCTCGCAGGAGGGGGGGACATTTCGAACGTCAAAGCACGGCATGGACAGACTTTCTCGGAGGGCCGCGCGGGTTTCTTGGTTCGGCGTTGGGGGGCCCCCCCTGGCGGCGCCTCTGGCGCCGCCCCCTGCGCGCTCCGCGCGAGGAAGGGGGGTCCAGCGCCGATTCCAGAAGTTCGCGTGACCTCGGAGAAATTATGTTGAGGCCCTTGTTGTCCCTCATGCCAATAATTACCCTTGCTCGTCTTGGAGCCCCTGTCGCCGCTACAGGAGTATTCTCGAACTTCTGGTGTCATTGGTATTTGTTTGTTCCCTCAGGAGGTGGCGAGCCGGATGCTCGTTTGGGAAACAATTCCAGGCACCGCCTAACGAATTTGTTTGGATTTGGCTCGATCCTAGTTCGCCCGCAGTTGGATTCAAAATCGGCTCACGCTCGATTCGAGCTCCACTCAAGCCGACGGCCGTTCGACGCCGCGTGGAGCGAATGGCCCCCAGAAGGTCGCCATAGCGGGCATCGATAGTTAGGAGGAATGCGAGGCAGGGAGTAGGTCGTGCTGGGAGGAGGAGTGAAGGACTGAACGCTCACATCGGCGTAAAACTGTAACCTTTTGTCGGAGGCCCGCGCGTTTTTTTGTTGAGCTGGTGCTAGGCCCGCCAGGCGCCGCCCCTGGCGCGCGTTCCGCGCGCCAGGGAGAGGGTTCCGGCGCCTAGGCAGTTTTTGACGCTACGCGCATCCCCGCAAGCCCATCAAGAAACGGTGCACAGGCGAGTTGCCTTGATCAGGGAAGTGGGGGAACACACATAGAACACAGGGCTGGATAAACCGTCGTACACTAAGAGGGGGAAGAAGGGGGAGGAATCGGAGGAGGAGGAGGAGGGGAAGGAACAAGCAGGGGACAAGGAGTAGGTGGGGGAGGAGGAGGACAAAGTGAAGGAGGGCGAGAAGGAGGAGGAGGAGGAGGAGGAGGAGGAGGAGGAGGAGGGAGGAGGAAGGGGAGGAGGGATGAGGGGAGGAAGAAAAATTTGGTGGATGAGGAAGAGGAGAGGAAGAGGAGAAGATGACACCGACGGAGAAGAACATGGCGAGCTTGGGGACCTCTTGTGGCGTCTTGGGAGCCTCTTGGCGGTCCCGGGCGCGTCTTGGAGCGTCTTCGGTGCCTCGGGGAGTCTCTTGGGGCCACCTGGGGGTCTCTTCGGAGTCTCTCGGGGGCTTCTTGGGGCCTTTCTGGCACCTCTTGGGGCCCTCTTTGGGCGCTCTTCCGAGCCTTGGGGGCGCTCTTGGAACCATCTCCGAGGAGATCGATCGGAAAAGGGGGGGACAATTTGCCCTGCCCTTCTAGAGTGCCTAACTTCGTCGTCTCTTGGAACCCTCTTGGAGCGCTCTTGGGGTCGTCTTGGGACTCTGTTGGGCCTCTCTTGGAGCCTTCATGGGCCCTCTTGGAGCCATCTTGAGGCCTCGGAAGGCCATCGAAAGAAAAAAGGTGAGACAACCAAAACTCAATGACTTTCTGTTGGATGTTGAAGAATTCTGGCCTCTTGGCGGCCTCATGGGGGGATTCCGTGGCCACTTGGAGCCATCTTGGAGCGGTCTTGGGGCGTCTAGGAACATTTTGGAATCCATCTGGAGCCATCTTATCCTATCTTGAGCCATCTTGGAGGTCATCTCGGGCTCCCTGAGGCCCTCTTGGAGCCATCGTGGGCTGTCCTGGACGCTCCGACGCCTCGCGACCCCCTGCCCCCTCCAGGTCCGGGGGGGGGGCAGGGGGAGGGATGAACCCTTCCCCGAGGGTGAAGAAGGGGTTACAAGAGAAACCGCCCTAGAGCACCTACAGTCAACCCGCATAGCAAGGTTGGGCAACCTTCCCAAGGGTACCCTCACATCCTTGCCTCCTCGGTCCATCCTTCGCCGCTTTCGCTGGCCGCGCCCCGCTCGAAAAGCTTCGAAATGGGCGTCCAAGGCCCTTGCATCCTTATCGCGTATCCTTACTATACTGATTGATTGTGCGCCCAGAGGGTGGGATCTCTGGGGCTGCATGCAGCCGTCGCCACGTTGCTGCACCTCCTGGATCCACAACGAGATCTCGGCGCCCCCGGGGGCATCCAGGCGCGCAGCCGTCGCCACGATGGCCGGGGTCCGGAGAGCTGAAGTTCTACAGTGATGGAAACGAGACCTCAGCATTCCTCGACTCTGCCATTCGTGCACCTGTCGGTCGGCATGTCGGTGCTGGCTTTGGCGTTTTCTGGCGGAGTGGTGGCTCACGATGACGATCCAAAATGGCACTTCGTCTTCCTTGGGTGTCACCATCCGTATGATTCTCGCCACTCTGCTGCGCCCATGGGGGGGGATCATTTGGAGTGATGTCTCACGGGGGTCCAGAATGAAACCTCGGTGTGCTTGGATGCTGCTAGGCATGCGGCTGTCGCCACTCTGCTGCCCAACTCCCAAAGGGGGAAACTGATCATGTTGTCTCTTCGTCATCGTCGTCGTCATCGTCGTCGTCCCACTTCCCCACCTGTCCTTGGGATTGCCTGAAAACGAATCCGTCTATGTCGCATGCCTTTTCCTATTGCCATTCGTCATGGATGGGCGTCTCGGTGTTGCCTGGTCGACGGTATGGGTAGATGCGCCCTGGGTAAGATGACGGCCCAGGGCCCGAAACCAATCCGACGCCCCCAAGAAACACCCTGCTTGCCTCCAGGGTGCCCTGGGTTGCTCGGGTCTCGATGGTCCTACGATGGACAGCGTGACGCTCCCACGCCCAAAATCGGTGGACGTCCTGGGGTCTCAGGCTTGGGTTTCTTGTAAAAGGTTCCCTGTGCTCTGCTATCTGATCCCCGTATGCTGTGTGTACCCGATTGCTTTCTGCTGCCGAACGGTTCTCCTCGTGGAAAGATTTCTGTGTTCTGGGGAAGGGCCGAGCCCCTGCTGCCTGCTGCTCTCCGAAGCCGCTGGACGGCTGGGGCCCGACACTTGGGCACAGCTCGGGCGGCCGGCACCGAGGGGACTCGGCCGCGGGCCTCGCCGAGGGGGGGGGGGGGGGCGGAGACGGCCGCCTTCCTCGGAGGGCGGCGGCGCCTCGGGAAGCCACCTCGCGCCCTCTGCGGAGCGGCCTGGTGATCGTTGTGCTTTCATCGTTCTGCCGATCGGCGCGGGCCCCCCAACACCCTTCCCCCTCCCCTCCCCCCCCCCATGGAGTGGATCTTGGCTGCTTTTGGGCGCCCGTTTCGAGCAGGTAGGGTCTCCCCCGCAATGGATGCCTCGTTCCAAACAGCCGCACCAGGCAGAGGTCTCGAGCCAGACCCCCCCTCTCTCCCATCCCTTCCGCCCAATGTCGAAACGCCGAAAAACAAAAAAAAACGTTGACCTTCTGAGGAGCGGCCTGTGTCTTCGGAGAAGGTGGGAGGATGGAGAGGTACCCATACAGTCGACCCGCACAGTAAGGATGGGCAATTGTCCCAAGGGTGCCCGTCAGTGGCATCCTTGCCTCCTCGCTCCATCCTCGGCCACTTTCGCTGGCCGCCTTCTGCCCCAGAAGCCTCGAAACGGCCTTCCAAGGCCCTTGCATCCTTGTCGCGCATCCTGATGATACGGGTCGACTGTACCGCTACCCTTCGCCCGTGTTCGCCGTTTTGGGCCTCCTGGGAGGCCTTCGTCGCCACCGCCGGATTCGCCTCGAAACCTAGGTCAGAACGCTCCCAGGGAGAGGTGCTGGGGAGGAGCGGTATCGGCACCTCGTTCATTGGTCTCCCCAGAAGAATTTCTGAGCTTTTCAGAAGGCTGGTGGCCGTCTGTCGGAGAACAGACAAGCGCATGAAGGTCCTTCCTCGGAGGCCCGCGCGGATCTTTTGGATCTGCGCTGGGCCTTCCTGGCGGCGCTGCCGGCGCCGTCCCGCTCCGGGGAGAGGCCTCCAGCGCTGATCCAAGAAACCCGCTGTGTTTGTGATGTGTCGAGCTCCTGCGTCCTGCGGCCTTTGAGATTGCCAGTTTGACGCATATCCCTATCCCTATATTTGGCATCACCTTACCTCGATGCCGATCTTGCCGATTTCCCTTGTTTCTGAGGGCACATCCCGAAGATCGTCATCGTTTTTTGCTTGCCGATCTTAGGGATAGGGGGAAGTTCGAGTCTGGTTATGAGAAGCCCCGCCCCCTCCTTGTTCCCCCTGGGCTCGCCGCCGGCCGGGCGCGGGGAAACGTGCGCATTCTTCCCAGCGCGTCTTGGATGCCTGTGGCAGTTTCTCTCGGGGGTTGGCCAAGAGTTGAGAGTCGGGCCGAGGGTCAGAGGTCGCCGTCCTCTGCGGGACCGCCGAGGAAGGGACGCCAAGGTGGTCAAACGCCTCGCCGGTTCAGCCGATGAAGATGTGCAGAGTCCACCCGTAATCTTATGTCCAAGGTTTTGGCTTGACGCCGGGTGTGGTGCATCAATTTCAGCTTGGCCGAACAGGCTGATTGCGCCCGTTGACGTCCGCATGGGGTGCTCTGCAGACCTGAGCCCCCAGCCAACCAGTCTCAAGCCAAGAGTGGGGTGATGGCTAGAACGGGGGTTGGATATCACGGCGGGGGCCACGCTACCTCCGCGGATCTCACGGTCCCTTGTTCTTATATCAGCACGTCCCCTGGTTACCGCTTGGGTCGCACGCGTGGCCATGGTTTACAAACTCCTTTCGTGGACTTAAGTCGGGCATGTCCCCGTAAAGGAGGAGAAATCAAACATAGTCAAAACTTGTCTGGGTACGATTTCTGGATTTTTGGGTAATGTTTGAGCATTTGTTTGTTTTGTGATTTTTCATTTTCCTTCCAACATCTGGCTGTAGGGGGACACGCCCGACCTAATCCTAGACACTCCCCTCTCGGCTTGGCTGCCGGCGTCGTTGTCATGTATGTCATGTGGAGAGCCTCTCCAGGATCGTTCCCAGTGGCAGGAACATGTGTGTGTGTGTGTGCTGTCGTCCCCTTCCCGAGTGCTTCTGCTCCGCATCGACACCTTCGATGAACCACCCGCCTTAGGAGATCCCCGCGCCCTCTTTCCCCGCACCTCTCTGCCCGTCTTCCCCCCACCGTGCGGCTCCCCGCACCGAGGTGGCGCGAGGGGAGTCGGAGGCGGACTTCCAGATCACGGTCAGCAAGCACGTCCGGGGCCCGGGAGCCCCCCTCGTTCACTCGGCACGGACGAGATGGGCACGGAAGGAGCGGGCACGATGCCCAAACAGTAGTTCTTGCTCATTTTGAACAGGACTTGTTGTTCGCGCCGCCGCGGACGGTCTTTGAAGACAAAGCGCCGCCTGCCCAACAGCGGCCTGTCGGTTTGGGACAACATTTGTTGTTGGGCATTGTACCCATGTTTTCCGTACCCATTTCGGGCGTCCAAATTCGCCGCCTTTTTCGGGTCGGGCGGCAGGGGGGTTACGAAGGACATCCGCGGTTCGGTCGGATCGGTGCGGTCGAGTGAGTTGTGAGTGGTGTTGTTGTCGTCAGTTGTGCGGTTGGGTGTGTGCGGTCGGATCGGTGCGGTCGAGTGGGCCGATGGCTGCGTCGGGAGTGGGTTGTGAGCTGTGTCCAATCGCATCGTTGCGGTCGACCGACCTTCGTGGCGGTGTTTTGCTTCGCTGCGGCCTTCCAGGCTGCCTGTCGGATTCGGGGCTGGATCGGTTTCTGCTGCGCCGTCGGTGCGGTCGTTCATGCGTGGAGCCCTCGCCGTGGACGGCCTCAGGGAGGCTCCAGGAGGTGGCGCCACGCAGAGCTCCTGGTCCGTCGGGGGTGGACAGAGCCCCCACCCTGACACGTCGATTCGTGACTTGGCCGTTTTCGGTTCTCGAGGGGGCACCGCGGCCGTCATCTTCTTCCAGGCCTGCGCCCGCCAGGCTTGGGCCCGAGGTCGTTTCCACTAACACTAAGCCACGTTTTGCTGAAGGGGGCTCTGTCCATCCCCAAATCTGAAAGCCGAGCATGAACAAAACAGGTGTTCCCACCACGCAGGTACGAGACCTGCTGCACGCAGCTGGTGTCGACCGTGCTGGCAAGCCAGCCAGCCTGCCTGTCTTCCTGGCCGCCTCTCGCACCCGGGCGGGCGCCGAGGAGCGAGGAGGCCAGCTGCAACGGTAGGTGGACAACGAGTATCCACACGCGTCTCGCCAAGACGTTGAGTCATTAAAGCACGTCGGACCAACATGTATACACCTCTTTCCCTAAATTCAAAGTTGACGGGTTTAGGCGGTAGGCCAAAGGCCAGGGACAAAATGCGTTTTCTCCAATTTTGGGTTTGGGGGGGAGGGGCGCGAAGTTAGGACATCTCGCAGTTGTGGTTGTTATCATGTTGCATCGCCTTCCCTCCATGGGTGTGGGCACTTGTTGTCCGGTACCGTCTGAGTAAGAACAGTTTCGTTGTTTCGTTGATGCGGGCTTGCTTCGATGCGGAACTGGTACAACTGGATAGAACTGGTCCTAGAATTGGCCCATTACAAATAGGGTCTGGCATAGAACTGGTCGGAATTCTAAAAAGAAATAATGTGTAAATATATTGTTTGAATTTGAAAAGGCCAGTTCTATGCCTGACCCTATCTTTTATGGGCCAGTTCTATGAACAGTTCTATGATCTATGACCAGTTCTATACAGTTGTACCAGTTGTACCAGCTCCACGCACTTCTCCACGCAAAGGGAAGACGCGGGGCTGCCAGAGCGCGCCGCTGTTTGTTTTTGTTGTTTTGGCCCCGCGCTTCGTTTGATTTGCTCTGCCTTGCTTTGCGTTGCATGTCCGCAGTTCGCACTGCAGTGTGTTGAGTGCGCATCGTCGCCACCATCACCGCCATCGTCACACGCACCGTCGTTAACTTCACGCGTGACCATTGCACTGCTTGGAAACGAATATCATCCCCCTCCAGTCCCCTCCAGCCCCCTCCAACCCCCTCCAACCCCCTCCAGCTGTTCCAACAGCCTCCAGCTCCCTCAAGCCCCCATCCCAACTCCCCAGCCCCCTCGAACCCCCTGCCCCTCCGACCGCCTTCCAGACCCGGCCTTCACCCCTCCAACTTTCTCCAAGGCCCTCCAATCCTCTCCAACCCCTCCACCCGCCTTCAACCCCTCCACTCCCCTCGAACTCTCCAGCCCCCTCCGACCCCCTCCAGCCTTGGAGCCCAACCCCCGTGAGCCCCCTTCCAACGCCCTCGAGAACCCTCTCTGGGCTCCGGCGTCCGTCCCTCTCCTCCGTACTCGTCCAGGCTTTGCGCTTCTCCGCATCTCGCACTCGGCTTTGCTATCTGCTTCTCGCTCGTCCTAGCGTCGCGTTGCTTGGGCCTTCGCGTGAGACGTGCACACATTTGAAGCAGCTCGTACCAACAGCATACCTTCATTGACAGGGTTGATTACCACGGTAGGTGGACAACAAGTACTCACACGCGTCTCGCCAAGACGTTGAGTCATTAAAGCACGTCGGACCAACATGTATACCCCTCTTCCCCTAAATTCAAAGTTGACGGGTTTAGGCGGTAGGCCAAAGGCCAGGGACAACATGCGTTTTCTTCAATGTTGGGTTTTTGGGGGGGAGGGGCGCGAAGTAAGAGCATCTCGCAGTTGTGGTTGTTATTATGTTGCATCACCTTCCCGTCATGGGTGTCGACACTTTTTGTCCGGGCACCGAAGCAGCTGCTCCGCCAGCTCCCCTTCGCTCGGGGGCAACGGCAAGGTGGGATCTGCCAAAGGGTGGGGTTGATCTTTCCAACTCCGCCGAGCATCGGACAGGGGCGTTGCTCGGAGGAGGATTGCCGCGGTCGATCCCCCAAGGGGGTTGAGGCGGAGGAGAAGACGGAGAAGAAGGGGATGCATCGACCCCCCGTCGCCCATTGATCGCCGACAGGTGCACGGTGGCCCACCCCGCTCAGGGACGTGCGCCTGTGCTATCGGGAGGCCTGTCGCCAATCCATCGGCGACGCATCGCCGATTCCAGCTCGATGCATCCCCCCCCCTGAGCTGGACCCCCCCCTATCGTTGCCCTCACTTTCTCGATTCCCCCCTGGACTGTTCGCCCCGATCGTCGCCTCCGAAACTCCCCCTTTCGTCCTCCCCGACCCTTCCTCCTCGTCACCCACTTCCGCCTGGCCTGCCGAGAGACAGGCGCGTGCACACATCGCGGGCGCCGCGGTGGTCCAAGGTCGGCGCGTCGCGATAGAATGGCCCGATCAGGAGGAGGAGGAGGAGGAGGAGGAGGACGAGGAGGAGGAAGGCGCGCCTCGGGGTCCCCGCGGAGCTTGCCCGCGGTCCAGGGCAACGGAGGCTACAGGCCCTGGCCGGCAGACCCCTCCCACCTGACCTGACTTGGGAGCTTCAGGAGGGAAAGAATCACAGACACAATTCGTCGATTCCCTAGAAAATATAGGGGAAATATGGGAAGTGGGGGGGACGACGAAAACCCAGCAAATATTAGAAAATATGGGGAATCCTGTTATTTGAATCTATTTATGTATATGTCCCACGGTCCCTTCAGTGATGGGGGCCGATTCGAAGGAGGGGGGCAGAGCGAGGGCTGCGTAGAAGGGGCCCTGCAGGGCCCTCAGAGGGCCCTTTCAGGGCCCAAAGGCAGCCTCTATAGGACCCGAGAAGGGTGCCTTTCTTTCCCTCCCCCCTGTACACACACGCACGCACGCACACGCACACAAACACAAACACACACGCACACACGCACACACGCACACACGCACACACGCACACGCGCACACGCACACGCACACGCACACGCACACACGCACACACGCACACGCGCACACACACACACACACACACACACACACACACACACTTTTTCGCGTCCCCATAAATCAAGCATTGGCGAAGCGTCCTGGCTCCCCTCTAGGCCCACCAAATAGTGTTCTAAGAACCTTTTGTGGTTTGCACGAAATGTTCTTAGAGCATTTCTGGCCAGGACTGTCTTGTTTTAACACGCCGGGCTTGTGTTCTAAGAACATTGTTGTTGTGCTTACAGCGCTTTGGGGTTCTAGGCACAGGTCGTGGTAGGCCTACAGGAAGGCCCGGACGGTCGGTCCCTGCTCAAATGGATTCGCGCCCAAGGGAGCGGCCGGGAGAGGAAAACCCCCGCGAAAAGTTCGCGATAGTTTCCCCCTCCCAGCCGCGGCCGCAGCCGCAGCCCCGACCGCAACCGCGGCCGCGGCTGGACAAGGAAAACCCCCGCGAAAAAATCGCGATAGTTTGCCCCTCCCAGCCGCGGCCGCAGCCGCAGCCGCGGCCGCGGCCGCTGCCTCGGACAGACGGCCATCCCCCGGGGGAGCCGCCCTCTCTGCTCCGGGTGGCCTCCAGGGGAGCCGCGAGCGAGCGCGCGTCCGCCGCCGGAGGCCCTGCAGTGGACTGGCTCCCAGGTCCTCGGTGGACACCGAGAGTGTGTCAAAAGGGCCCCAGGGCCACCCGGTTCCCCGCTTGGGCCTGGCATCGCTCGGACGCGTGTATTTTTTTCTCGGCCAGGACCCTCGAGGACGATCCTGGACCATCGAGCAAAGAAACACGCACGAAACCGAAACATGCACGGGAAATGGGCGTCCGAGCGACGGCAAGTGGGAGTGGGCCCCGCTGGCGAATGCCCCCCAGGTCCCTGTCTGAAAGCGGGCCCCACTGTCGAATGGCCCTGAGGTGCCTGGTTGACGGTGGGCGCCAGTGTCAAATGCGCCCCGAGGCCACTCATTTCCTGGTGTGTCAGTGGGCCTTGGCCCTGCGGGTCCGAACGACGTTGGGATACAGTCGGACCGAGGTATTACATCGAGTTCGGTTCGGGGAGGGCACCCTGGTGTTTTTCGTGCATGTTGGATGTTCTTGTGCATCCTGGGGAGGGTAACCTCATCAAGCTATTATGGACTCCCCCGGGGTGATCATTAGCACCGTACCGTAATTAATTAGTTCTGGGGGGCGGTTTTCGCCGAAGGATATAGTTAGAACCACGCAAATTAACGAAACTAACAAATCACGCGTCCTGGCTCGGGTGATATCCCAATTGGAATTGGAATAATAATAATGAGGAAAATAACGAAATGCGTGTAGTAGTAATAATATTGATAATGCTAAGAGTAAGAATAAATAATCAGACAAGTAATACGACTAATGATAATATTAATATTGTTAAGAGTAATACGAGTAGTACTAAGAGCGATGATTTTAAGAATAAGGACAATAATCATAATCAGAATAATAACGCGGATAACAACAAGGGTAATAATCAGGATGATAATAAGAATAATAATAAGACTCAGAGTCATAACCAGAATGGGAAACAAGTTTTGCCTCATTGTCTTCATCACCCTTGTCCTATACGATTTGTATTGCCACCCCTGTTGAACAATTGTTTTTTCCCGGTCGACGTGTGGGGTCGTGCATCCGAGGATATCGCCCCCGCCACGCACGGCGCGTTATCTTAGCACCGCGCCCGCACAACATAATGATGTCAGCTTGTCAAAATGACAAGAGGTACAATAAGACCAATAATCCGAATCACACAACTAAGAAGAAGACGACGAAACATAATAAGAATACTAGTACGAATAAGGCTAACAATGGCAATAATAAAAAGGAACATATATGTGTCAGGATAAGAGTAAGAGTAATACTAGTAATATGAGTAAGACTAAGAGTAATTCATACTATTAATGAGACTAAGAATCCTAATCATAATAACGATACGGGAAACAATACTAATCACAATAAGACTAATAATCCGAATAATAATAAGAAGAGTAATACTAACAATCGTGCAGCTAATGAGAATAAGAGCAATACTATTCATAATATTCATGAGAGTAAGGGTAATACTAGTAATGATAGTCATAGTAAGGGTGAGAAACATCATAACAACACTGGTACGAATCATAGTCCAGTAATATCATTGATAATGGTATGAAAGATTCAGACTAAGATCAGTAATGAGAATACTGAGAATTCTCATACTTACAAATATAATAACAGTAAGACTATGAATAATAATCATGGTAATACGCATGACAATAATAAGAAAACGAGCTTGGTCTCATCACCTTCCTCATCCTTGTCCTATACGATTTGAATTACCACCCCTGTTGAAACATTGTTTTTTCCCCGGCCGTCGTGTGGGGTAGTGCATCCGAGGATATCACCCTCGCCACGCACGGCGCATTATCTTAGCACCCGCACCGCCAAAATTATTCGCTCCCCATCGTAGGCACGGACGGTTCCTTTTCAAAGTTGGGCTCTCCCTTGCGTGGGACTTAATGTTGTTATTGTTGGTGTTGGCGTTGTTGGTGTTTTTGATGATGATGTGGTTGTTGGTGTTGTTATTGGCCTTGTTGTTCTAGATATAAGTCTTATTGCTGGCATGATTGTCGTTGTTCGTTTTGGTGCCGTGACGTAAAGGAGTCTTGATGATGAGGAGGAGGAGGAGGAGGATTTCTTCTGCTTGGCTGGGCCGAGGCCTCTTGACTGAGGCCTTGGCCCTCGGCTTGACCTGTAATGGCGAGAGCCAAACTATTGCGAGAATGTCTCAGGCGGTGTGCTTGTTTCGGCGAGCAGACTCGCCTGCGTTCACATAAAGGTGCGAGGTGCCAGGGTAACGTTCCTGGGGTGCCGGGGTGCGTTATAATTTCGCCAGAGAGGGGGAAGTTCTTAATTGTTTCTCCGCGTTACCCTTGAATGTTCCCTTTGCTTTGGCCGACGGAGGGTTTCGTGTTCTTGAGGGGTGTTATTCTGGCCTAGGTCCGACTGTGTCGGACACCCTTTTTTGGGGTTCACCTACATTCTGCAGATCCTGAACCCAAGCCAGAGTTTCAGAAAAACGTAACCTGCAGGGGCAGGGTCCACACGTTGTTGCCTGATTTGGATAGGCCGGGAGGGAGGATATACAGGATAGGGGTGTGGACTGGAGTGGGACGGTATCTGGATCAGGGATGCTGGCGGAAGGGGAGGCAGGAGGAGAGGACACCCCGAAGAGCTCCTCCTCTCATCTCCCTCCCTGGGGGGGGAGGAGGGATCTGGCGATCGACGATGGCCTCGCCCTCTGGGCGGGACTCGCGCCTCTGCCGCGCTGCCCCGGTGCGATCTCCCGCGGCCCACCGAGGGCAGGTTCCAGACCCTCGGCGTCGTGCAGACCAACGTGCCCGGGAGGAGGGGCGGTCTTTTTGCTCGGAGGACGCGTCCGGTAGGTTCGTGTCGTGTCGACCGGCGACGGCCCTGCCGCCAGCATTCAACGTCGACCGGCGGCGGCGGCCCAGAATCGGTCGATGCGTTGAGCGGTCGGATGTTGCGGAAACGGCCGATCCTTCAAGGTTGAACGATCCCCGCGGTGTCAGGAATCAACGTCCAGGTCGACACGACACGAGCCTGCCGCAAGAGGGGGGGGCGATAGGTGGGGGGTCAGCGAGGGCTGCCGAGAAGGGTCCCTCAGAGCCCCTGACGGGGCCCTGCAGAGCCCAGAAGGGAGCCTTCAGGGCCCGAAAAGGGCACCTCTCTCTCCCCCCCTCGTGGTCATTCGCGCCCCACCTGTTCGGGGGGCGGGGGTCCGGCTGGGGCCAGTCAGCCTGGAGTGGGCCGTGGCATCCGGGCGCCGTGCAACAGATCACGGCTGGCGGCGCCGACCCCGATGTCTCGTTCCGCGGGGCCCCCGCGGGCCGCTGCGCCCGGAGAGGTCCGACCTGAGGAGGGGGTCGGGAGCAGGTCGAGGTTCATCCACGGAGCGGACATGGGAGTCAATTTTAGGCGTGTCAATGGCCTCTCGCCGGAGTGGCTGCTGGTGCGGGCCCACTGGGGTCACCCCATCGCCGAGCGCGAGGCGGTAGTGGCGTCTTGCGCGTTTGTTGTTGGCCCCCCCGCACCAAAGCTCACTCTAACCTAGGGTCACTCTTGCGCGTAGCCGAGGGAAGGATGAGAAGGAGGGAGAGCCCTTTTCCATCCCACTCCCCCGCAGGGACGGGGGAGGGAAAAGGGAGGATTGGGAAAAGGGAAGGGAGGGACTCCCTGACCAGACCGAGTAGGAGAGGGAGATCTAGGCGTTCTAGTTTTTCCTCGAGGGGGGAATCCATTGGGAACTGCCTCCTTTGTGGTCTGGCTAGGGTCCCCCGCCTCCTGAGAGAAGGAAGAGGACGGGGAGAAAGAGGGGTGCGACAAGGCGGGGAGGGGAGGAGGGAAGGAGGGGGGCTGGGGCGGGTTGCGGCGGGAGGGAGAGGGAGAGACCTTCAAGGGACCGACGTCGCAAGATACGAGTTTGGTATCGCCCCACCGTGTGCACTGGCAGCGCCCCTCCTCCCCCTCCCCTCACGTCTCCCATCATCTCCTCTTCTCCGTGTTCGGTCTCATGGGCCCATTCTCTGGCCCCTTCGATCTCAGTCCGGGGATCTCGCCTGGACAGAGCCAGCAGGCAGCAACACATCTGTCTCCAGGGGTTCCATTGTCATCGAGGGTATCAATGATGGCCTGGTGTCGGAATGGAACGACAACGCCAACATGAAGGGAGACCTGTCCAAGATAGTTCGGGTAGGTGACCGCATCGTTGCAATCAACGGCGTCTTCGGCAATGCGGAGATGATGATCCTTGAGACGCGGCAGTCTCAGGAGATGACTCTGGTCATCCGCAGAGACCTGACAAAGGACGGACGGGGCTAGGACGAGGATCAACCCGCTCCACAGCGTTCCGGAGCGCTCTGAGACGGCCGCAGCGCCCGATACGTCCTCTGGAGCTGCCGGATCTGAGCGGTTCTCGATTCGTTGCTCACCCGATGTCGTCCTCGTCCTGGCCTCGTCTTCCAAGGAGAAGGAGTCCCTCAACTCGCTGCTGAGCTTTGCTCGCTCGGTGAAGCAGGAATCGGGGCTGGACAGAACCCCCAACAGTGACACGTCGATTAGTGAATTGTCCGTTTTCGGCTCTCGAGAGGGCGCCGTGGCCGTTATTTTCCAGGCTTGCGCCCGCCGGGTTTGGGCCCGAGGTCGTTTTCACTAAACCACGTTTTGCTAAAGGGGGTTCTGTCCATCCCCGAAGGAAGCAGCAGCGCAGGCGCCCAGCACTCAGGAGCGAGCGCCCGCGGGGGGGGGGGAGGCGGGCGGGCGGGGGGGCAGGACGGCCGCACCGGGCCCTCGCTCGGCGGGCGCGGTCCACGGCTCGCAGAGTGCCTGCGCGCAGACGTCCGAGAAGGGATGCGTTCCTCGGCGTACACCCCAGGCGATGTTTAAGAAAGCCCAAATTTTCGGCCAGAGTCTCGATTATTCTTAATGTTTTAAAGTAAATCCTAAGATTTGAATAGACATTCTGGGTTTTTGTTCAAGTTCTGAGACTATGAATTTCTTAACCCATGATTTCTAAAGCATTTCGCAGGGTGTGGCCCGGGGGCGGCAGAGAGGGGGCTGATGGCCAGGGGCTAGGGGGGAGGGTTAGACATCATGGCGGGGGGGCCATGGCATCTCCCCAGATGTCACGGCGCCTCTTGCTTATTTCATCACGTCCCTCCCTTGGACCGCGCACATGCCGCCGGCCATGATTTGCCCCCCCCTTCTTGGACGCCCCCCTCATGGCCGCCCCCGAGTAACGTATCACGCGTCGTAAATCCCCCGCGGCGGGTTCAGGCCATTTGCGAGTAACTGCTCTGCGAGTAGTGGAGCGCGCCTAACAACTCGCACCTTTGCTGCAGCACGTCCTGGACCATGGGCGGTGTCCAGTGCGTGCGGAGACGGCCTCGGCGTTAGGGGTCTTGGCTGGTGTCGGCCGTCTCCCGCCCGCCGTCCCGTCTTCCTTCCCTGTTCGTATGCAGAGGGACCGATGTATAGGTCCGAGGTCGGTTCCGGGAGGGTGCCTTGATGATCTTCGTGCTTGCTGGATGTTCTTGTGCACTCTGGGGGAGGGTACCCTCGGATGCTCTTCTTTTTGGCCGGCGGAGGGTCTCGTATTCTTGAACGATGTTTTTTTTCTGTCTTAGGTCCGACTGTCTGCTCGCACCCTGCCACCACCTCGCATGTTCGTGGCCGCCGGATCCAGGGCCACCCGGGCTACTTGATGATCTGAGGGGCCGCTTTCCATCTGGACCCTGTGGTGCCGTCCCCGTTGCAAAATGCGTGGACTGCCTGGGGCGGACGGCGCACCTCGCGCGAAAGGCCGGAGCGTCGCGCTCGCCTCGGGGAGGAGGAGGAGGAGGAGGAGGAGGAGGAGGAGGAGGAGGAGGAGGAGGATCGAGGAGGAGGAGGAGGAGGAGGAGGAGGAGGAGAGGGAGAAGAGGAGGAGCCGTTGGGGCGCGCAGGGCGCGCACCGTTCGCGCGCCACGCCTCCTCGGCACCGCGCAGATCTCGCCCGAGAGTGGCGCTGCCGCTTCGGCGCGGCGCCGCTCCTCCTCCTCCTCCTCCTCCTCCTCCTCCTTCTCCTCCTCCTCCTCCTCCTCCTCCTCCTCCTCCTCCGCGTCGCCGCTCGCCGTGTGGGAGCCGCGCGCGAGCGGGCGGCCCGTCGCCCTCGCCCAGGCTCCGAGCGCGCGCAGTTCGCGCTCGGCAGCCGCGTGCGAGCGCCGGGATGCGGCGCACGCCATGTGTCGACTGGGCGTAGGAGTGACCCTTCGCCGGAGGGACCTTTGGTGCGCGCTCCCCGGGGTCCCCCGACCGCCGCGCTCGCTGTGACATCAGCGTCTTGCGCGCTCGTGTTTGGCCTCCTCGCGCCCCCCAGAAAGCCGCGCACCAGAGCTCACTCTTACCCAGGGTCACGCTTGCGTGCAGCCGACATGTTGGCCGAGTGGCTTGGACATTGCCTTGGCATCGCTCGGACGTGTGCGTTGTTCTCGGCGAGAACCATCGAGGACCATCCTGGAGCATCGAGCAAAAAAACACGCACGAAACCGACACATGCACGGGAAATGGACGTCCGAGCGACGGCAAGTTGCCGACGTGCCGAGCTCGGCCCAAGCGCCGCACAGTTGGCGAGTGACAGTGGCCGTGCCGTATCGGCGCGGCGGATGCGTCGCCTTCGCCGCGCGCGTCGGTTTCCTCTCTGCCCCCGCCCTTGCGCGCGACCCGCGCCAGGTCGTCGGAAGCGTCGCCGCGTGCCAGCGTCTTCCACAATCGCGTTCCAATCCGAATGTCAGGGTGTGCCGCAATCTTCGGCCCATCCCGCCTCCGTGCCTGGGTTGTGGGTCAGACTTCTCAGGGATGCTTCTTGGGGTCTCTTCGGAACGCTCTCGGGGGCCTCTGGGGGGCAGTTTGGGAGCCTCTTTGGCGTCTCTGGGGGGGCCTCTTGGGGGTCCCTTGGGGCCTCTTGGGGGCCCTTTGGGGGCCTCTTGGGGCATCCTGGGGGGCCTCGGGGCCGATCTTGGGCGCCTCTTGGGCAGTTTTAGGGTCCTCCCTGGACCGTTTTGGAGCCTTGGAAGCCTCTTAGGCCGAATTGGGGTGATTTTGTGGGCCTTTAGGGCCGTTTGGGAGCGTCGGGAAGCCGAAAACACGAGAATGCCAATAACCTCCAAACACCTAAGGAAAATTAATGATCTTACCCTCTTGAGCGTCTAGGGCGATCGTTCGGCGACTCGGGGCCCTATTGGACCGCCTTCGGGACCTCTTGGGGCCCTCTTGGCTTGTTTTGGTACGCTCCTGGGCCCGAAAGTCACGCAGGGAGATGCGCCAGTCATACGGGAAGCCACATCAAGCCCAAAGAGATGTGTGAATTCGGGGCCCGGGCCTTTTCAGAACCCTCAGGATCGAGGATTGAGGCTCAGGGGACGAGGCAATGGACCTGCGGATACGCCAACCCCGTGCCCAGCGTCACTCTGGCGGATTACTGTATGGGAAGGGGAGAAAAGGTGGAACCTTCTGACTCGCTCGACCTGGCTAGTTTGACCTCTCTTCCTCATTTCCCCTATGGTTCTTCCCTTTCCTCCATCACTTCCATCCATCATTCTCCCCCCTCCCTGCCCTCTTGGGGCTCTGCTGGAGCTGGAGTTCTGAAGAAACCTGCTCTGTGGCAGTGAGCCCTGAGTCGGGTGAGAAAGCACGCAGTTTGAAAGCTAGATGGCTTTTACTGGTTTGGGCTTTTTCGAGTCACTCGTCTGCTCTCTGGGGTCCGCTCAGCGGTCTACTACTGTGTCTTCGAGACGTGCACCCACTTAGTCCAGACGGCCTGTCACCCATCGAGCCCGCAATTACCCACTACGACAGTGGCCACTCTGTTGATCTCTCGCCACTGCGCGCTGCGCCCTGCACTTTCGACCGGCCATCGGATTCGAAGCCCGCTCGTTTGCGGCACGATTTCCAACAGAGGATTGCGACGAACACGATTCGTGTTCAATTCAGGAGATTTCGCGGCACCAGGCCGCTCGTCAAGAGCTCGATCAAACATGTCGCGGACGACTCGCGCATTGTTCTACCTGCATGCTGCTGCTCGCGCGCAAGATTCCTTTCAATCACCATGCGGGGATCCGTGAGGGTTTGACGGCTTGTTGCTAGCCGACTTGTGGGGATCACGCTGGATGAATCAAGGTAATTGCAGACAAGTCGTGGTGATTCCCACCCACCAACACTTAGCACATCCAGGCAGATCCACGTAGATCCAGAGATCTCCAGGGAAATTCTGAGCAGATTGTGGCCGTTCCAGCGCACATCGAGGGCCAGCAGAAGGGGGTCGTCCCGGAAGTCGGCGTCACCCAAACATTCGATTCCTTTGTGTGCATCATCCACGCAGGGGCAACGCGCGCGACAAGACATCTTGCAGTGCATGCTCCGCGGCGGGCGCCTTCTGGACAGACCCCTCGGGAAACTCTGTACTGTAGGATGCTCACACGGCATGTCAAGTTCGGACGTTCGCCTCCAGCAGAGGCACCAGGTACCGGTGTGCCCTTCTGCGTCCCAAGGGCCAAGTTCAACGCCGCGGCCACTCTGACCAGCGGCTCCCCAGCACGCGCCCTGGTCTCGGCCACGAACAACGGGGGGGATCTGGGGAGTGGGGAAGGCTGGGGGGCAAGGCTTCTTAGAAGCCCCCTGCTTAATGGAAAGAAGGCGCGTGCCTTGTCTGTAGATGCAGGGCCGGCGCCGTCTGAGAAGCAGCGCCTTGTCGCGGTTCGGTGTCGGCGATGGATTTCCTCCCTTTGCTGTGCAGAGCGCGCCAGGGACGGCGTTCAAGGCGCCGCCAGGGAGCGTCCAGCGTCGACACAACAAAATGTGGCGCGGACTTTCGACTGTCAATGTTTATGTTCCTTGTTGTTATATCACACGTGGCCTGAGAGCCAGGGTGCACTAATCAGTGCGTAATAGGCTGCACATGTCAATGAATCTGCGCGATGTTGTGCGCGCGACGTCTAGTCCTTACCCCTCCGCTGCACCTTATGCTCCTCATCATCATCTTGAGCTGCCCTGCAGGAGCCAGTGATCAAGGGCAAGAAGCCCGACCGCATTACGAAGGAGGTGGTGCGAGAGGCCAGGGAGTCTTTGGACCAGGGCCTCAAAGAGAAGGCGATGACGGAATGGTTCCTGAACAAGCAGGCGAAGGCGGAAGTAGGGCGCGAGTCCATTGACAAAGTGTCTCAGGATTCCACGTCTATCGACCCTCTCCGCTGGCCCCCCACCAGCCCCTTGCCTCTCATCGTCCTTCTGCCGAGCTGGCCGCCGCACTCGGTGATCCAAGCACGTCGGTGGCTGCCCGAAGGGGGTCCTGGCCCAACGAGTCCCCGGTGGCTCGCGCCGACTTGGAGGCCCCTTGTTTCCAGAGGCCGTCCAGGGCTCCGCGAACAGCTGTGGCCTCCCTGGGTCGGGCAGGCCGGGGGTGTCCGCGGTTCGGCCAGCTCGGTGGCGTCGTGATCGGTCGGGCTCGGTCGGGTCGGCCGCTGCCGCGCCGCTGCGCCGTTCTGGGCCGCGTGCGGCTCGGCGGGCCCGTGCGGGCTCCGTGGTCTCCCCGGCCGCCAGCTGGGGAGCTGGCGCTCCTATCTCGGAGGGGCCCCTCCTGGCCTGCCCCTGCTGGCCGACAGCCCTCCTCCTCCTCCTCCTCTTCCTCTTCCTCCTCCTCCTCCTCCGCCTCCTCCTCCTCCTCCTCCTCCCTCTCCTCCTCCTCCTCCCCCTCCTCCTCCTCCTTCTCCTCCTCCTCCTCCTCCTCCTCCTCCTCCTCCTCCTCCTCCTCCCCTCTCCTCCCCTCCTCCTCCTCCTCCTCCTCCTCCTCCTCCCCCTCCTCTCCTCCTCCTCCTCCTCCTCCTCCTCCTTCTCCTCCTCCTCCTCCCTCTCCTCCTCCCTCTCCTCCTCTCCTCCTCCTCCTCCTCCTCCTCCTCCTCCTCCTGCTCCCCGCTCGCCGCACCGTGCCCCTCCCGAGTGGGCCGCCTGGTGGGCGCCTGCACGTGCCTGCCTCCGGTCGTTCACGCCTGGTGGGCGGCCGGGGGGTCGCGTGAAGGGTGGCGGTGGCTGGCGCGCTATCGAAGGCCAGTAGCCTGAGGTCGGGCGTGTCCCTCTACTCTGTATCGCGTGTCCGACCCCCATCCCGGGGGTGCTCGTCGCCTTCCCCGTCGCGCCGCCCGGTGGGGGGGACCGCCCTCTGGGCATCGGGGGCCGCCCTCGGCGACGAGCCATCGAGGGGGAGGCACGGCTGCCAACGACTCGGTCGATACACTTCCATCGTGCCGGCGCTGCATGTGGCATCGGCGGGCCCCTGGGTAGCCCCTGGGGGCGCGAACATCCACGCGCTCCGCGCATCAGTATCGTTTATCCGACCCTTGTCCCCGTCCCCATCCCCTTTGAGACCCCCACCAAATTCCCCCCCCCCCCAGTTTGGGGCACACCCTCGGGGCCCGAAAGGGGCGGCCTATATCCCCATCTAGGAGGGTAAATCGGCCAGTTGGGCCCAGGCCACGCCGCTGGGGATGGGGATCGGTTAGACTCAAATGCGAGAGGAGTTTTCAAAGATAGTAAAACGATAGTCTGGGGACGATTATTCTGCCATTTTTGGCTATCGTTGATTATTTGTTAGGATATTTTGCATTTTTCCTCCAAAATCAGCCTGTAGGGGGACAGGCCCGACCCGACAGTATAGCCATGGCCACACCTGTCGGTCGCTTCCGCTATTCAAAAGAAATTCCTGGCCTAGATAATTGATGTCTTCAGCAGAGCGGGATCTACTTCCGCCAGGCTGGCACGCTTGGCCGTAGAAGTAGGCGCTGCAGAACAGGCGGCAGCACAGGCGCGTGCACGGCAGCCGACCGGACCGAAAGGGAAACAGACATCGGCCGAGCCCGCCAGGCCGCGCGCAGCCCAGAACGGCGCGTGCCTGTTTCCAGTCGCGCACATTTGCCTTGTTCCTGCATCCGTCAACCCCCTGTTGGCTGCTCCCCATCGCCACGCGCTCGGTGGTAATCTGCTCCACGTGTCCCGCTAGTGCCCCCGCTGCGTTGGACCAGCCGGCCGCGAAGCAAAAAGTGTGCGTGCGTTTGCTGTCGCCATGGACGGCTTTGGGCGTGTCCAGCAGGAAGATCGGAGCATCGTGCCCGAGCGCTGTGGAACCTTCTCAGGTCGTTCCGGAGTAATGACGCCCTCGGGGATTGCCTCGGTGCCCGCTTGATCTCCTTTGCCCGGCCCGTTGGGTCTCTGAGTTTCTCCGCTCTCGCCCCGGCTCCTCACCCTGCCCTCGTCTTGCAGGGCCACCTGTGACAGCGCCCGCGCAGGAGCAGACGGGGCTGGTACGAGGAGAATTCCTTTCCGGAGCGTTCCGGGACGCTGTGAGAAGGCCGCGAGGCCCGAGACGTCCTCCAGAGCCATGGGGTCTCAGAGATTTTCGGTTGATCTTTTTCCGTCCCCTAGACTCGTCCCGCGCCTAGCTCATTTTGCGCCCCTGTCCCCAGCCTCCCCCCCGCGCCTGGCTCGCACCACGGGGGCCGCTGGCGGCGAGGCCCAGGCATCCGGCAGGGCGCGCGTGGAGCAGCTCCAGCTCGGGCTTTGCCCGGGGCCCCCTCGGCCTCAAGGAGCAGCCCCGTGAGGACAACAGGGCCCCAGGGGGCGCCAAGATGCGACAGAGACTGGGCAACGCCGCGCGCGCACACAGGCACATACGCACCCGCACGCACACACAGACGCACACACAAACATACCCACGCAAACGCACACCCACACGAACACGCATACGCACACGCACACGCAAACACACGCGCACACACACACACGCACGCACATTCCCACACACGCACATGCACACGCACACACACACACACACGCACGCACGCACACACATATGCACACAAAGACACACACGCGCACGCACACAAGCACGCACACACACACACACACGCGCACACACGTAACACACATAGACCCACACACAAATTCAAACACAAACAAGCACAGACGCACATACACACACCCGCACTCACACAAACACACACGCACACGCACACACGCACACCCTCGCACGCACAGACACAAACACACGCACACGCACATACACACGCACACACACACGCACACGCACGCCAGCACACACACACACACGCACACACGCACACACGCACACACATACACACGCCCGTAGCCATTTTGGCTCAAGCCTGCCTTGGTGCCCAAGGCGGGCAGGAGCGCGGCGTGTCTCTCCCTGTAGAGTCCCGTCATCTCGGCGGGCACAGAGAGCGGCTCAGTCTCCTTCCCCCGCCTTGTCGCGGCCCCTGCCATGGCGGCGGGGTTCGGCATCAGCAAGGCTGGGTTCGGGGGGCTGCCCGTGGTGTGGCGGCCCAGCACGCGCCGCGCCCAGGACGAGGCGATCCTGGGCCCGACGGCGGCGAGACGTGCCGCCCGCCGCAGGTGTCAGCAGGCCTGTGAGGGCGCGCTGCGGAGCCTGCTGGCGGCGGCAGGTATGCCTGGATCATGGCAGGACCGCGAGCGGGCCGCCGGGCCCGCCCTGCGGCTGGCAGCGGCGGGCGCTCGCGTGCCAGGCAGCGCCAGGCGTCGCAGAAATGCGGCATGGCATGCTGCCGTGGCGCCAGCGGCGGGCTTTGCGCGGGCCTGCGATGCCGCCATCTCGGCGGCGGCGAGCGGCCCCAGGCTGGGCGTTCCTGCCCCTTCCACCCCTCCGGCAGCGCCGCGGCAGGTGGCGCCCACCACGCCCGCCAAGCTGCGGAAGGAGGCGCCGCCGTGGCCGGAGGGCTGGCAGGTGCAGAAGAGCGAAGGGAAGGGGCAGGGCGACGACGACGACGGGGACGAGACCTCCGAGCAGGCCATCGACGACGCGTACCGCGTGCTCGCCGAGGAGGGCCCCGAGGTCCAGGCCCCATGCGATCCTGGCGAGGAGGAGGGCACGTCGGCACTCCCGCAGCGGGCGGCCACGGTGGCCTTTGCGCTGCCTCGCTCTGTGCGGGCGGCCGTTGCCTTGCAGAGCGGCCCCGAGGAGGTCGAAGAGCGCGTCGGCAAGACGGAGGGCGAGGTCATGCTGTCGTTCGGCGTGGAGGTTCCCGCAGTTTGCGCGGCTGCGGACGTGGGCGGCATCTCGTGCGGTCTGCACGGGGACGAGAGCGCGGTTGCCTGCCAGGCAGCCCCCTGCGCGCGGATCGAGCTCAGGCAGGCCGAGATCGCCTTCGAGGTCGACTTCGACGGCCGCCTGATCACCGGCGCCCTCGTGACGACGGCGGCGAACTCCCAGGGCGTCCCAGTGCAAGTCTACGACTTGTTAGAGGACGGGTGCGTCGTAGTGCCTAGCACCCGCGCGCGGAGCAGGGCGCTGCCTGCCGCCTGGGTTGTTGCCGAAGCAGCGCGGTTGCAGCGGTTGGGTGCTTCTCAGCCCTTCGTGCACCGCCTTGCCGCTTGGGAGCGCGAGGCACTGGCCGATCAGCACCGCCTGCGCTGGCTCCTGGACGCTTGGTGGCGCATGGCCCCTCGTGAATGCTCCTCTCACGGCGCGGCCCTTGAAGAGCAGCTGACCAGGATGAACGAGGTGGTGTGCGCCGATGGCGACTTCGACGGCTCCTTCGGCATGGGCGTGGCGCAGCGGCCGTTCGAGCCGCAGGTGGCGCCCCCGCCGCCGCCGCCTCCGCTTCCGACTTCGCGTCCTCCTCCCTCCAGCTCTACCCGTGGCGGCGGCCGCCGCCCGCTCACGGCAGACGAGCGGCAGGGACTTGCTGAGCTGGAGGCTTACTTTACCGGGCACTTCAATCGACATCGCTGTTATGATGTATGGAGAGAGCAGCGCGAGTGCCAGCGGCGCGGATGGCCTCACAATCTGAGCCTCTGAGCCTCGCTTGCTTGCGCCGTCGCTGTTAGCAGTCGGTGCCGTGTTTAGGAGTCGCGTTGCGCTTCTGGAGGGCTGCGCAGGGTCTCAGGTTTTTGCCCCCCCCTCGGGGCCTGGAGCTAAAGGGGCCCGCCCGTGGGGCCCGGGGCTGGGCGAGGCCACGGAGGGCCCTCGACCCTTGCCCTAGGGCGCTGGCGGGCGCAGCCTCAGCACGGCAGCTCGGCGGAGGCAGGGCGCGCCCCCGAGACCGCTCGGCAGGCGGGCAACCCGTTCGGGGACCCTGCGCACGGGCCTGGCGAGGTGTAGACGCCCCAGGCTGACGATGCGCCAAAACACCAAAACACACACGCACACACACGCACGCGCACAAGCACACGCACTCACAAGCACACGCACACGAACTCGCATTTACACACGCACACACGCACAAACACACAGACGCACACACATACACACACGCACACGCACACGCACACGCACACACTCACGCACACACACGCAGACGCAAACGCACACGCACACACGCACGCACACTCGCACACACATGCACACACACACCCACACGCATATACACACACGCGCGCGCACACGCAGACACACACACACGCAAACACGCGCAAACACACACACACACACACACACGCACGCGCATACACAAGCACACGCACGCATACACGAACGCACCAACCCACCCACACACAGGCGCACACGCACGCGCACGCACACACACACACGCACGCACGCGCAGACACAGACACGCGCACGCACGCGCACACGCACACACAGAGGCGCACAAACGCACGCACACGCACGCACTCGCGCACGCACACACACTTTTTTTGATTCGCGGGCCGAGAGCGCACCTCTCCCAGCCGAAGCTCAGCGGGCCGCGCACATCTTCCACGCTCACACGCACGCACATACGCACGCACACAGACACACACACGCACGCGCGCACACATACACACACACGCACTCCCACGCACGGACAAACACACACACACACATACACACGCACACACACACAAACGCACACACACACGCACACGCGTACACACACAAACGCACCCGCACACACACGCACGTGCACGAACACGCACACGCAGACGCAGACACACACACACACGCACGCGCGCCCACACGCACGCACGCACGCGCGCGCACACACGCCCGCACACACACGCCTGCACGCGCACACTCAATCGCACACACACGCATTTGCACACAGACACGTACAAACACACCCACACACACGAACACACATACACACACGCGAACGCACACGCTCACACACATACGCACGCACACACACGCACACACGCACGTTCACACACGCACGCACACGCGCCCGCGATCGCACGCACGCGCACACGCATGCACAAGCACACACACACACGCACACGCACGCACACACATACACATGCACACACACGCACACAACCAAACACACACACACGCACACGCACACACCCACGCGCACACGCACACACGCGACCGTAACCATGCACGCACGCGCACGCACACACCCACAAACACACAGCAATGGCCACGCGCGCGCACGCACACGCATCTTTCATCACGCACGCACTCGCGCACACACGCACACACACACACACGCACACGAACATGCAACGACGCGCAGACACACGCACGCGCACACGCAAACATAATCGCACACAATCGCGCACGCAAACACATGCACATACATACAGACGCACGCACACACACAGACACACGCGCACACAAACACACGCGCACACACACACGCATGCACACACACGCACACACACGAACGCACACACACACACGCGCACACACAAACACACACACACATACACACGCCAGCACAACCACAAACCCAAACACAGCAGTTCAGACGCACATACACACGCACACACGGACGCACGCACGCACACACACACACGCACGCATGCACGCACACAGCCACACATACAAACACGTCAGCCCACACACTTACACACGCACGCAGCACACATATACACGCTCGCACGCATTCACGCACACAAACGCACACACGCAAACGCACAGACGCACGCACACCCACTGCCACGCACACGAACACACTCGCACGCACATACTCATACGCACACGCACACACAAGCACGCACGCACCCACACACGCACGCAGACACACGCACTCACAGACGCACGCACGCACACAAGCATACAAACACACGCACTCACATAAGCACAACCAGCAGCGCACAACCACGCGCACGCACACACAGACGCACACACACACGCACGCACTCCCACACGCACATGCACACACACACGCACACGCACAAACGCACCCACACAGAAGCACACACGCGCACACGCACGCCCGCGCATGCACGCAATGGCACACACACGCATTCACACGCATTCACACGCACACACACAAACACACGCGCGAACACACACACACACACGCACGCGAACGCACACGCACACACACACACACACGCAAGCACGCACACACGCACACACGCACGCACACTCATACACGCACGCACGCAAACGCACACGCGCAAACGCAAACACACACGCACGCACGCTCACACTCGCACACGCACGCGCACACACACACACACACACACGCACCCACCCACACACGCACACGCAAACGCACATGCACACACACACGCACACTCGCACGCACACACCCAGAGACAAACGCACAGGCACACGCACACGCGCACACACACAGACGAACGAACGAACACACGCACGCACACACACACGCACGCACGCACGCGCACACAGAAACGCACGCGCACGCACGCGCACACACGCACGCACACACACACACACACGCGCTCCCACATACGCACGCACACGCACGCACAGACACACGCACACACACAAACACACAAACGTGCGCACGCGCACGCGTACACACAAACACAAACACACGCACGCTCACGCACGCACGCGCACACGCACACACAGACGCACGCACACACGCCCGCACACACACGCCCGCACACGCACACACATTCGCACACACACACACACGATTCCACTTGCATCTACACACACGCACAAACACACACACACGAACACACACACACACATACACGCGAACGCACGCGCACACACGCACACACGCACACACACACGCACGCACGCTCACACACACACGCCCGCACGAACACGCCCGCACACCCACGCACACGCGCACACACGCGCGCACGATTTCACATGCATTCACACACACACGCACAAACACACACACACACACGAACACACACACACACATACACGCGAACGCACACGCACACACACACGCACACTCACACACACGCGCGTACACACAGACACGCACACAAACACACACGCACGCACGCGCACACACACACGCAAACACACCCACACACACGCACCCACACTCACACACGCGCACACGCACACGCACACGCACACACACGCACACACACACACACACGCAAGCACACACAGACATACGCACACGCACAAGCACACGCACACACACAGACGCGCACACACAGACGCACACACGCACACACTTATGCACACACACGCACACACACAGACGCACGCACCCACACACACACAAACACACACGCACGGACACACACACACACGCATTCACACACACGCGCGCACGCACACACAGACACACAAACGTACACGCACACGCGTACACACGCGCATACACACACACGCACGTGCACACACAGACACACACACACACGCACATTCCCCCCCCACACACACACACACGAACGCACACACGCACACACACACACACACACGCGCGCACACACACGCACACCTTGCGCCAGGGACACCTCCATCAACCCCGTGGCATTGGGCTTCCGGGAACTTGCAGCGGCCTTCATGGGGCCAAGGAGAGCTCCCGGTGGGCTCCCGGGGGACCTTCAGGGCCAGAGGGGCCCCCGCCGCGACGAGGGGCCCCCGCCACGACGAGGGGCTGGCCCCTGGCGGGAGGGGTGCCCCGAGTCTTCCTCGCCGGCCCCGGCCCCTCTGGGCCCCTGAGGGAATTTTGTCGTTTGTGTGTATTTATTTGTGTGTCCTTGGGCCCCTTCAAAAGCCGCAGCATGGGTGGGGATGACCAGGTGGGGTGGGGGTCATGGTGGGGCCAGGATATCTCCTTGCATTTCGTGGCTCCGCTTTTCCTACTCAAATGGCTCACGCCATTCCGCCGACCCCGTGGAGGTTATATCTTGGTTGTCAGGAGCTTTCTGGATGAATCTGCTGGTTTCTTGGGACGCCTCTCTGGAGGCCTCTTGAGGACTCCTGGGGGTATCTGGGAGGCTTTACGGCCCCCCCTTCCAGCTTCAATACGCCATCTTGTCCTCCGCTCTTCCTCGCACCTGCCTCAGGGAATGGCTTGCGAGCCCCCCTCTGCGACCCCCCCCGTGCCTGGGGCCAGCCTCCTCCATGGGCCCACGTGCCAATCCAGCGGCCTCCGAGAATTTCAGGGCGGCCTCCCTCCCAGAGTTCCTCCTCCTCCCCCCGTGCCACCCCTTCCATTATTTACCCCTTCCAGTTTTCAAGGCGGGCCTGGCGTTTCACCTGAGTCTTCCTCACCATGTATGACTCTGAAGCTTACAAGTTGACAACAGCTTCACAGATGGAGGGCGGGTCTTTTTAAAAATGTGGGTCTCGCCCCAGCACGGCGCACATTCGTTTTAACAATTTACAAACGTTTCACGGATTGAGGGCGGGTCGTTTTCAAAATGTGGCTCTCGCTTTAGCGCGACGCACATCCGTTATCAAGAATGAGAGAGTTTCACGAATTGGGGGCGAGACGTTTTCAACATGTGGTTTTCGTTTTAGCGCGGTGCACATCCGTTTTCAAACATTGCAAGAGCTTCACGGATTGAGGGCGGTTCCTTTTCAACATGTGGTTCTCGCCTTAGCGCAGATTTGTTCTAACCATTTGCACGGGCTGCACGGATTGAGGGCGGGTGGTTTTCAAACTGTGGTTTTCGCCTCAGCGTGGCGCACATTCATTGTAAACATTTGCAAGAGCTTCACGGATTGAGGGCAGTTCTATTTCAAAAGGTCGTCCTCGTTTTAGGGCGGCGCGCATTCGTTTAACAAAGTTTCACGGATTCCCATTATCAATGTGCCAGAATTGGTGTTTTGAGATGACTCTGGATTATTCGCACGCAACATGTTTCATGATTCGTTGTGTTCAAGTCCCAGGAATGTCATTCTGGCTCGATTCAGTCAGTGATCCGTAGCGTTGGAATCCCGAGAACGATGTTTTGGCATGCTCCAGGGTCTTGAAACGGTTGTCCTCCAAAGAGGCAGTTCCTTCAATGGAAATGAACCGTTGTAGGAGCCTATTGAGAGGAATCTTGGAGGGAGGGTTTATTCCAACATCGTTGATGACTTCTGGGTTTACACTAGTCCCACTCCTCCCCCTCATCCGTTTCCTCCTCCTCATCCTCCTCCCCCTCCTCTTGCCCCTCCTCCTCCTTCTTTTCTCCTCCTCCCTCTCCTCCCTTTCCTCCTCCTGCTCCGCAGGGGTCTCTGGTCCGCCTTCTTCGCGGCCTCCGTGGGAACTCACATGAGCCTCAGGCAGCCTCCGTGGTCGTCGGAGAAGCCGGAGCTTCTGGATGATCGCAGGCTGCAGTCGGCCTTGCGCGATGGCTTGCGTTGCGACTTTGCGGAGCCGGGTGTTCGATCGTGGAAGCATCTCGGCAATCGAAATTGTACTCGAGGGGGTGTCTGTTCAGAAGGCCGCCATGTGTGTAAGTGCTGCGGAGTACGCTTTCCAACGCCAGATTTGATTTGGGTTCGGTTCCATGCGGGAACCACCTCACGCATGGATGGTGCCAGTGTTCCATGGGAGAGCCTTGTGTTAAGATCACGGCACGGACGGGTACTTGAGACGATGTTTCGTCCCCTGGTGTCAGGGCGTGATCGGAGAGGGGCGGGGGAGGGCGGGTATCGTCACGATTTGCGCCGGCGCCATCTGGGAATGCCACGGAACGGCTAATGCCCAGACGGCGCCGGCGCGAATCATGACGTGACCACGGGGGAGGGGAGGGGTGGGGCGGGGCCGGCAATGAGCGTGACATGTCGCGAATAATAATCAAACAAGCTCTTTGCATATGGGCAACACAGTAATACATCACGCGTCCTGCCTGCCCTTTGCGTGTGCGTGCGTGCGTGCGTGCGCGCCAGTGGAGCCACGGCCTTCACCTCCCTGTCCTGAGGGGCACGGATTGTGACGTTCTGATGGGACCTGCCCACATCGGGGCGGACAAAAGGGCGGGGGGATCGGGGAAGGGGGATGCGAAATTTGCTGCATGCAGGAAGTGCCGGCCCCGCTTCACGGCGCGTTCCTCATTACATGGTCGCTTCCCGCTCCTGGAAAACCATCGGCATGACGCTAATTAAGTCGCAAGCCCCCCTTTGCTATCCCTAGGTTTTTCGTCCGACTCGACCTGGTGAGGATGCCAGAGACGAAGAATGAGGCGAGGATCGGGGCTCAAGAGACGGGGTCAATGCAAACGGGGGTCAGTCAGAGCGCCCGATCTTGCAGGATCCAGCAGAGCCAGGGTTACATTGACCCGGCTTCGGGTGCAGGATCCTTCAGGATCTTGCAGGATCCTGCAGGATCCTGCAAAGCCCGACTGATCCGGATTTGGATTGACCGGGGTCGGTAGATTCCCGAGAGGAGAGCGCGCCGCCAAAAGAGGAGGAGGTGGTGATCAGTGAACGCGTGAGATCGCCCAGCCTCAGGGAACTCCAGCCCGTGCGGGCTGCGCAGAGAGAGAGAGCGAGAGAGCGGCTCTCCCCCTCTGCCGGCCCCTCTTCGTCGCCCCTGCACCATTGCCCACAGGTCGCCAAGCAGGGCCAGTCGGTATCGATTTCGGACGGCTTTTCCCGCATCGATACCGATCTCATACATATATTCATATTTATATACATATACGTACACGTGCATATATATATATATATATATATACATATATATAAATGCACATGCGAACACACATGTATACATATTTTCATATCTATATATACAATAATGAGCTACGGTGCTGTCTAACAAACTATGCGGTGGAATCTAGGTGGTGCAATACGTGTGGTTCAGAATCGTGGTGCAACGCAATGCAAAGGAATGCAAAGCAATACAAGGCAATGTACAGCCATGCAAGGCCATGTAAAGCAAAGCAAATCAAAGCAATGCACATCAGTGCAAATCCATGTAGATCAATGCAGAGCAAAGCAATGCAAACCAATGCAAATAGAGGCAGAGCAATGTATAGCAGAGCAGGGCAATGTCGAGCCAGTCAATGCAATGCAGAGCTATGCAAAGCAATGTAGATCAATGCAACGCATTGCATATCAGTGTACTACGATGCAAACCAGTGCAAGCAATGCAAAGACACGCGAATCAGTTCAGAGCAGTGGAAAGCAATGCAATTTAAAGTAGTACAAATCCATGCCATGCGATCTAAAGCGACAGTGAGCAATGCAACGCACTGTATGGCCATGCGAAGCAATGCAAAGAAATGCAGTTCAACGCGCAGAAATGAGGCAGAGCACTGCACAGCAATGCAAAGTAATGCAATGCGATGCAGCGCAACACGATGCACGGCAGTGCAATGCGATGCAAAACAAAGCAACGCAACACAACGTAACGCAAAGGGATACAAAGCCCAGCAAAGCAACGCAAACACGTGCAATAGAATGCGAAGCAGCGCATTGAAAAGCAACGCACAGCAATGAAACACATTGCAAACCACTGCAGAGCAATGCAGAGCAATGTAGATCAAAGCAGAGCAATACAAAGCAAGGCAACGCAATGTGATGCAATGCAAAGCCAGGCAGAGCAATGGGAAGCGACCACAAAGCGGTTCAGAGCAATGCAATATGATGCAAAGCAATCAAATGTAACGCAATCGAACGCAAATGCGATGCCCTGCGATTGCAATACAGCGGGCGGCGACGGACGGCGGAGACGGGTGGCGGCGGCGACAGTAAGCGCGGCGACCGACACCCAGTCGCAGAAGCAGTGCCGACCACGGGCAGCGACGGTTCCAACAAGCGGGTCAGACCAACACCCATGCGCAGCATTCTTTTGAGACCAGGTAAGAATCGTTAGGTAAAATCATTGTTTGGGGAATCAATAATGGTACACATGTATGTATGTGAATTCGATCCGCTTGCATGGCGCTGTCGTGCGTCCTTGTGCCGCCGATCCAATTCGATTCCGGCTTCGTGCCGATGCGGCCCCATCTGGCGCTCACTCCGATTGGATCCGCCTGGTTCTGAAGGATGTGGGCTTCGCCGCTTTTGCCATCCCTGTTCCCTTCACAGGCCCCAGGACCGTCACAACACGGTTCAGGATGAAGAGCTGTGCTTTCTGGAAAGCCCCGGGGACCAGGGCCGTCTTCAGTTGCAACGTTAAAAGGAGGGAATGCGCTCCCAGGGTACGCGTCGATCCTCAATCGACCATTGATCGCCGACAGGGGTTTGCTAGCCCACTCCGCCCAGGACAGTGCGGTGTCGCTATCGAGAGCCTATCGCCGATCAGTCGACGAGGTGTCGCCGATGCCACGTCGACGTGTCCCCCCCTGGAGCCAGTCCCCCACTAATCGTTGCCCCGCACGTCTCCCAAGGGCCTCGATGCCCGCGTCCTTCACGCCGAAAGGGGCCGGCCTTTCCCGGCAGGCTTCTCTTCCCCTCCTTGCTCGTCGTCGCCCCTCGGGCATCCGCCTCCCCCTCGCTGCCTCTCGCTCGGGCCATCCTCCTGGTGTCCCCCACCCGGGGATCTTCGCGGATATCGCCGTCAAGACGACGCGAGTCAAGGGCGACCAGGCTGATTGGGATGAACAGAGGAGAGAGAGAGAGAGGGAGAGAGAGAGAGAGAGAGATCGAGTGGGAGAGGGATAGAGAGAGAGAGAGATTGGACGAACGAGTGAGTGACTATGAAGCACGGGAAGAATGCAAGAGTGGGCGGGGCAGGAACATCATTATCAGAGGGCGGAGGAGGCAAGGAAGGATGACGAGGATGAGGAGGATGGGCCCATGGAGGAGGAGAAAGCGGTTGTGTTCAGCATTGATGGGCCATTCAGGTTTGTGCAGTAGCGCTTCCCCGCCGCTTGCATCCACTTGCCTCTATAGCGCATGCATGATATCGTCCAGGATACCACCGAGGGACGTTTGGTGCTTTTCCTGCAGAACGCACGAAGCCCAATACGCTGCCAAGATTCTGAACTTGGCCAGAGTTTGCTCACGCGTGTCCAGATCTTGTATCGATCGCCACGGCGCCCTCCTCTTGTCAGACGGTTCGTTCTCGCCTATATTCTCATGTTTCTTCTCTCTCTTCCCCTTTCCCTCTCAATATCCACTGGCCGCTCCCTCATTCGACGAAGACTAGAAGCCATACGCATAAACGTTAGACGCTCCGCGCGAATTTTGTTATATCTGCGCTGAGCACCGCTGGCGGCGCCTCCGGCGCCGCCCTTGGCGCGCTCCGCGCGCCAGGGAGGGGGTCCAGCGCAGATGCAAGAAATCCGCGCGGAGCGCCCAAAGTTTTGCAGTTGTTTCTTCTTCTACTTATCTCCCACCCACCCTCTGTCTCTCTAGGCCACTTCTCATCTGTGATCCCTCCCGAGGCATGCGAAGTCTTGTCTTTTCCAAACGGTACCCTGGAAGTCCCGACCCGTTCCCAAGGGCCATTTTTTCCTCGCGCGTCGTTATGTCCAGGACCCTGAGGCCCAGCGAAGGCCCCAGAGGCCGAAGATGGCAAAACACCCGTTGCTTTATGTCCAGTACGCAACCAGATCTACGGGCTCGCCGCGAGCTTCCGCGGAGCACGCCAGCCGAGGGGCCGTGAGACGCAGAAGGAGGAGAGCGAAGTGAACCCCACCTCCCCCCTTAAAATCTGGGCCTCCTAGATGGGGTCGGAGTAGATGGGGTCGGAGGACCCCGTCGCATCGCCGATGCATCGACGATGCGGCTTGGGTGCATCGGGGATCCTCTTGAAGCCTTTTGGGGGTCTCTTGGGGGTCTCTTGGGCGCCTCTTGGGGCCGTCTGGGCGCCTCTTGGGGCTCTCTTGGGGCGCTCTTGGGAGGGCGCTCTTGGGGCCATCTAGGAGGAGATCGATCAACCAAGGGGGGAGCTCCAATTAGCGTCCCCCCCCCCAAAAGGCCCAAATGGGCCAACAGCATAATACAGCCTATGATTTTTGCTTCCTCGCCGAGGCCGTTTTGGACGCTTTGACCGCTCGCGACCGACCCCGTCCAGGTTCAGGGGAGGGGGTAGGGGGAGGGGGAGGGTCAAGCTACCCGCCCGCCCGCAAGCCTTTAGCTCACTGCCACCCGTTTTTTCCTACACAAGTAACACCCGAGCCTGAGCATGTTCAGCGGTCGTCTTTGGATGAACAGCTTCTGGGAACCAAAGCCGACCCCAGGTGCGCGACGCTTGGGCGAGGTGCGCCACGCGTGCCAGGGGCGCCACGCGCGCCAGGCACCCCTGGGGCCCGAGCGTGCCAGGCACGCCTGGTGCGCCAGATGCGCCACGTGCTCCGAGTGCGCCAGGTGTGCCGCACTCCAGCCGCGCCAGGTGCGCCGCGTTCGGGGCACGCGCAGAGTGCGTCAGGTTCGCCTGCGCACGTGACAGCACACATCGGGACACATGTCGGCCCCCACCATCCTTGTCGAAAACCGATGCCCATCATTGTGTCTGGTGTGTCTGCGCACAGCAGGCCACGCGCCACCACCCCCGCCGTCCCTGGCAAAAACAACTTGACAGTGATCGCGGGATGGCCGCGCATGATCCAGATTTAGCCGCGAGATGCATGTTGTATTGGTTCTGTATCAGGGATGGTAGCCCTGCGTGCAGCAGGGAATATGCTGACACCCCGCCGTCCCTGTCAAAAGCAATACAAAGTGCTCGCGGGCCTCACGAACATGACTCAAGACTTTGCCCCAAAGTGTACTTTGCATCGTCTTTTGACAGGGATGGTGGGGGGGCTCATCGGGTTGGCCGCGCATGCTCCAAATGTGGAGGCAGAGTGCGGGTTGTATTGTTTTTTGACCGGGATGGTGTGGGGCGGGTCGGCATGGTGTCGGCATGGTGCTTAGTTGGCCCCCGGTCACCTGGGGGAGGGGGTGAATATCATTAAGGAACAGTGATGAACCCCTCCCCGAAGGGGAAGAAGGGGGGTGGAGAGGAGCCGCCCTAGACCACCTGCGCCCAAAGGGCTGATGGGATTCCTTCCAGAGCGTTCTGGAACACTCTCTCAGAGCGTTCCGGAAAGCTCCGAGAAGGCCGCGGCGCCCGAGACGTTCTCCAGTGCCACGGGATCTCAGAGATTCTCGATGTATCCTCACCCGATGTTATCCTCGTTGTGGCTTCGCCTTAGCCTCAGGACTGGGCGAAAGTCACGGGGTCCGTTTCCTCCGGGGCCCGCGCCGCAGGGCGCCCCTCCTTGCACGGTGCAGCAGGCTGGCGCCACATCCTCCGACCCCGTTGAATCGTCGTTTTTTTGATCGAGATTTCCTCGGATCCGGCCTGGGGGGAAGGCGCAGCCATGCCCGTGCTGGAGAGATAGATGGGAGGCCTCTTGGGCACCATTGCGGAGCCATTATGGGGGTCAGTTCCTCAGATGGAGCATCACATGTTTCTGCCATTGCTTCCAGTGCTCATACGGAAGTATTGGCCATACAAACACGGTTGCCATGAACAACGTGTGATCCTCCATGTTTCTGTGGCCACCGGTAGCCATACAACACCGTGTGATGTTCCATCTGGGCCTGCGTCGCAGGGCCTCGCACGATGCGGCCGGGACCCCCGCGGCCCAGGCAGGGGGGCGGCGCCGCCTGGGGCCCCTGGCGGGGTGCCGGTCGGGCCGAGGCGTTCGAGCGGGCGCTGAAGCTCGAGCGGGGGGAGAAGCTCACAGGCTGCCCCGGGCGCCCGAGGGGTCGGGAGGGCCGGGGGCGGCCATGGGCCCCGTGGCCACCTCGCGCCGTGGCCAGATATCGCGGCGGGGTCGCGTTCGCCATATGGTCTTCTCGGCCTTCGGGGCCCTGGCCGGGCCTCTTGGGCCATGCGAGGATGGCGCGGGAGGAGAGGCCGGTCGCGGGGAAGGGGCCCAGGCCTCGGGTGATGGGCTTGTTTTCCACCACCACCACCATAAGTAGGAGGGGGAGGGGGTCCTCCTCCTCCTCCTTCTCCTCTTCCTCCTCCTCATCCTCCACCTCCTTCCCCCCTCCAACTTATGGTGGTGGTGGTGGAAAACAGGCCTCTCATCGGGGTCGAGGTGAGAGAACACGGCCTCGTGGGTCTTTGGGAGGGGGAAGGCCACGAGGGGGGGGGGGGGCCAGGAGCGAGACGAGGAGGGGTGCTGTCGCTGAGAGTGGGTGTCTGTGGGGCTCCCGGTTTCTGTTTTGCTCGAGGCGCCTTCCAAGGTACTTCAATTATCGAGTGCGTGTCCTTCGTCCTTCCTCTGCAGAGGGCGAGGGGAACGTCTTCGTACTAAATGGTATTGCCTACTTTTTACGACCGATGGCTTAGCGTGCCTACATTCGCGTGGTTTTCAAGACACCGCGTCACTCGAGCGTCCGTAACATGAGTGCGATTCGCAAGCTTCGGATATATTCACATACGTAGCCTGGCGCGTACGTCCTCCCTGGGGAATCCTTACATGGGGCGTGGTTCACATGGATTGTGGTCAGGGTGGCACAACCATGGTTTCGGGCCCCAGGGGCCAGAGGGAAGGATCGCAACAGAGTGAGGAGAAGTCGTCTACGGAGACAGTGGAGTCTTTGCCAGTGGACGGAAAGGGAGGTCGAATAAAAACGAGTTCGAAAAGCTACACTTTTTAACCGTGCGAACAGGCGCCCTGTGGCTGAGGGGGGGAGGGAGAGGGAGGGGGGGGAGGCGAGCAAGGCGCACCTAATTAGTCTGGCGGCCCTGGCGAGTGGTTTTCTTGGGTCGGCACTGGACCCCTTCCTCCTCCTCCTCCTCCTCCTCCTCCTCCTCCTCCTCCTCCTCCTCCTCCTCCTTCCGTAGCCATTTTGGCTCAAGCCCGCCGACCCCCCGAGCGCAGCAGCCAGGCGCCGCGCCGCGCGGACCAGCCGCTGGCCAGCCATGGCAGGCGACCGATCCGACCGCGGCGCCGAGGCGGAGGAGGCCATGGAGCTGCTGCCCGAGCAGCCGCGGCCCGCGCGCCTCAGCCGACCGGCGAACGCCGCCGCGCTCCTCTTGGCCCTCGCCGCGGCAACGGCCGCCTTGCTCCTCCTCGCGCGCGGCGGCCCGGGGCGGGCGGGCCACTCGTTAGTGCGGCTGGCCGCGCAGGAGGCCACAGCCATCAACTCGCTCCGCCCCAGCGCCGACTACTGCCCAGCGTCCGGCCAGAACTGCACCGCCCTGCGGTGCTGCGCCGAGGCCGGCTTCCAGTGCTACAAGAAGAACTCGGCGTGGGCCAGCTGCCGGACGAACTGCACCAAGAACAAGTCGATGCCTGGCGACGCCAACAAAGACCCCTGGGACTGTGAGGAGTTCGGCGCCCGCACTCCTGGGCCGTCCGGGCCAGTCGACGAAGATTACGACTGGACCACGGGGGGCCTGCGCGGCCAGGACTGCAGGGTCCACAAGTTCTGCGCTGGCCAGGACGACTACTGCTACCTGAAAAACAAGGAGTGGGGCAGCTGCATGCGGGAGTGCGACCCTGCAGCGGCGGGCACAAAAGGCTGGAGCTGCGAGAAGCTCTACTGAGCTCTCCCCGCGGCCCAGCGAGGCGCTGTCCCCTGGCCGACGCACCTCGGGCCGGCGTGCCATAATTCATGAGTCCCCTCCCTCCGTGTGCACCAGCCACTTTTAGAAAGCATCGCTGATCATACACCCGGCCACCAAGACGCCGAAGTGACCAGCGTGGTTTTGCTTGCGAGCCGAGGCGCTCGAGCCCCCCGTGTTGAGTCACGCCCCGTCGGCTCTGTCTCGCTGGCAGCGGAACTCGGCTGCCTCTCAGGGCATGGTGCAGGAGACCCCTGCACATGCCCTGTGTATCAGCTTCGCATGGAATTCTGGAAGTCTCTCGCACCTTCTACAGTCCCCCCCGATCGCCCTCGTGTCTCCCCCTCCGTTCGGTGCACGCTCCCGGTGCGTGCTGGCCACCCAAAGACGGACCACAGGTGCAGAGTGCTATGGCACGCTGCGATAGAGCGCGGGACGCTGCAGATCCCATTGGAGTTTGAAAGACTGGCCTGAGCGACTGGCCGGGTAGACTGCGCTCCTCCTCCTCCTCCTCCTCCTCCTCCTCCTCCTCCTCCTTCCCCCCCTCGTACCCACTGTTTTCGTCCCTTCTCCTCCTTCCCCCCCTCCTGCTCCTCCTCCTCCTCCTCCTCCTCCTCCTCCCCTCCTCCTCCTTTTCCTCCTCATCATTTCCTGCTCCTCCTCATCTTCCTCCTCCTCCTCCTCCCTCCTCTTCCTCATCCTTCTCCTCCTCCTCCTCCTCCTCCTCCTCCTCCTGCTCCTCCTCCCTCTTCCCTCTCCTCTTCCTCCTCCTCTCCTCCTCCTCCTCCTTCCCCCCCCCATCCCCCGTACCCATTGTTTTCGCTCCTCCTCCCCCCCTTTCCCCCCCCCCCTCCTCCTCTTCCTCCTCCTCCTCCTCTTCCTCCTCCTCCTCCTCCTTCCTTCCTTCCTTCCTTCCTTCCTGCCTTCCTTCCTTCCTTCCTGCTGGTCCTGGGGTCGCCGTCCACTGCGTCGGCCACCGCCCAGGTCCTTCTTTGCCAGACAAAACTGGCTCTCCCTGGTGGCACCTCCAGGGCATGATGCAGAGTTAAAAAAAACCGCCTGGTACCCACTGTGCCCCTCCCTGGCGGCCCGGGATCCATAGGGGGCCTTCGGGGGGCTGTCGGAGGGCCCGAGGGCGTTCCCCAGACGATCTAAGCGGCCTCTCGGACGGTCCAAGAGCGCTTCAAGACCCCCAAGATGGTTCCCAGACGGCTTCAGAGGCTTCAGTACGCCCCGAGATGCGGCCAAAGGGACCCCAAAGGGGGGTCCAAGAAACAAGCATCACAACAATTCCGAAGCGACACCTCATTTTTGACAGAGGCCCCCAGACTGTTCCAAGACCCCTGCAGGAGGCCCAACAGAGGCTCCAAGAAGCTTTAAGACTGGTCCCAGAAGGCGCCCAAGAGGCATCCCAAGAGGAACCCGTGGACTCTGGGAAAGCCGATGAGCGTTTACAGAAGCCCCTAAAGGCCCTGGGCTCTGCGGACAGGCCCACGCCCGCCTGAGCGTACCATGAGTCCCGTCAGAGCGATCCCAGAACCCCCCAGACCATGCAATCGGCGGCCACAAAAAAGTGCTGCCAAATGCCCCAAGAAGACACAGCTGACCAAATTCGGCCAAATATCTATAGTGTTTCATGTTTGCATCCCTGTGATTCGCAATGTGCCGGTCGAAGGCTGTTCCGAAGGGTTTCGGACAGGCGGGTTATCATTTGAAGACACATCGCAGGGGTATTCCATAGTCCTGAGTGGGGATGCGAAACACCCGAGGGATCCAGGGGACGCCCGATGGATCCAGGCGCGGCTCCAGGAGGCCTTAGATGGCATGGCCCGATTGCTTTCCGACATGTCTCAATATGAGTCCCATTTTGCACAACGAAAGCCAAAGGGGGCCCTGTCGGTTTCCAAGCTGCCGTCGGAAGGGACCCTTGACAGTCATACGACGTTTCCAAATGAGGTCAGAGATGGTTTTGAGGAGTCCACGAGAGCCTCAGGAGCGTATCCTAGCTCTCCCATCTCTCCTTCTTATTCCCTCGCTCCTCGCCTTTCCCTGTTCATCCTCCCTCCTATTTTCCTTTGTGCTAATTATTCCATCCCGCCCTCCTTCTTCCCTTTCCTCCGCTCCTCTTTCCGCCGTCTTCCTACCTGGTTCTTGTCTCGTCATTGCTGCAATATGTTTTCTCGCTTCTGCTTCATCGTTCTTCCCTCCCCAATCCCTCTTTCCCTCTGTGCAAGAGCCCCGGTGGCGTCTACGCCCCCGAGCTCAGGTTCCCATGGCTTTTTCATTTGACGATTCATCTTTGCGTTGTCCGACCTTCACGTTCGCTGGGTTGTCGGGTTCGTTGCATTGCATTGTATTGTACGGTTGTTCATTGCATATGTTTTGTTCAACGGGGTTTTGCAATGTATTTGTTTGCAGTATAGTGCTCCTCTTTGCACTGATGTGCGCTAATTACATTGCGTTGCCGTGCAGTTGCGTTGCTAAGTGTTCCTGGACAGGTTGTGCGCTGTGTTGCATTACGATGCATTGTCGTTGCGTTTCCCTTACGTGGCAATGTGCATCGCCATGTCAATGCCATCGCACACAGAGACTTGCGCTCATCACACATAACTGCACTGATACATATGATTTCGCATTACCTCGGCGTTGGCGTTTCTCTGACGGTGCTGTGTATCGGTTCAGTTTGAGTCTGTGCTACATGTTCAAGTCTTGCCAAAGATAGTTGCGGGTATGTGCGTACGCGCGTGCATGTGTGAGCAGCTCATAGTCTTATCAAGGGAAGGTGCATGCTAGAAGCTAAGCGTACGGGAAGCGCGCGCGTCGGTCTAGTAACATTCGCATTCACATGCGTATAAGATAAATAGTTTTGTACACGTAGCGAACTGTAGACAGTACAAGGCCCATACACATACACATACGTACATGTATACATATATAGAGGTGTGTATACATACACACATTCACAGGGAACTACAAAACTGCATTGGCGCTTCGTGACGTTCATCTGGGTCCTTCAATTTTGGCCTCTGGACGAAATTAGGGCGACAGGTACGTGCAATCAAGTAAGCTATACTTCAGTGTTGCCGTTTTCGTCGTCTTCGACGAGCCCTGCCGCATCCTCATCAGTATTTTTTGTTGCTGAGGTTCCTCCTTGGAAGACCTCTCTGAGGCCTGGCGAGACAGTCTTAGGGGCTTCTTGTGGGCTTCTGGATGCCTCCTGGGTGCCCTTTGGGGGCCTCAGGGGGCTTCCTCGGGCCACCTTGCTGCGAACCGCGGTCACGATTGGGAGTGTTTCGGGGGGCATATTGGGGCAATCTCGGGCCGTCATGGGGCTCCCTTCGGGTCATCTTGACTATTGGGGTCCTGTTGGGCCGTCTTCATGTGGCTCTTCTGAGATGCAAGCAGGTTAGCTCGTTCTGGACGATTTGCGATGCCTCTTGGGTGGTCTCGGATGCTTGGAGAACCAAAGAAACACGTATCAAACCGTCTAACACAAAACAAGGAAACAATGCACAATGTCATCTGCGTTTGTAGGGCTTTTTGAGGGGGTCATTTGGGCCGCCGTCGGTGGTTTGGTGGGTTTCTGGGCCGCCTTCGGCTCTCGCGCAGCCGTTTGGCCAACCTCCCCCCGCCCCCCGCTGCATCTTATAATCCCATCAAAAGAACCGCCCGGAAGTCCTGGGGGACATTCTGCCAGACTGGGAATCGGGCGGGTCTGGTTTGGTGGGAGGGGGATTCCCCCGCCCTCCAGATCGTTGAGAAATAGTCATAGGACTCCAAGACACCGACTGCCCCTTGCCATTTGGAGACGCCCCCGTGGCCAAACGTAAGGCCGAAGTCTGGCCAAGGTGCCAGAATACGTGTTCACCCAGCAAGTTGTCGGACCCTTGAGGGGAAACCCCTAAGAGAGGAAGAGAACATGGAGGAGAGGGAGGAGGAGGAGGAGGAGGAGGAGGAGGAGGAAAAATAGGTCTTGAGGCCCTCATGGGGCCTCCTGGGGGCCTTTCGGGGCCTCCGGGCGCCTCTTAGGGGGCCTCCTGGAGCCTCTTGAATTTTTTGGGGGGATCTCTGTCAGTCCTCTTGGCCTTCGGAGGCCGTCTTGGGGCCCTGTCTGGACAGTCGTGGGTCCCTCTTTGGGCGCTTGAGGGCCGTCGTGGGGGTCTATGGTGCCGTCTTGGGGACGTCTTGGGCCGTCTTGGGGCTCTTTTGGGCCATCATCTTGCGGGCCTCTCGGGGGGTCTCTTGCGCCGTCTTGGGGCGATTTTGGAGGCTTATGTGGCCGTCTTGGTGCGTCTCAGCGTCGGAAGCCCGGGAAGGCGAGAACGCTAGAAATATTGAAACAATTGCGATCAACGAGTTCGGCCTCCTGGACGTCATCCTGGCGCTCTCTTGGGACGTCGTGGGGGCTTCGTGGGCCGTATGGAGGGATCTTGGGCCGTCCTGGAGGCATTTCGGGACCAACATTGTGCTCTCCTCTTGAGATCATCTTAGCCGTCTTGGAGGCATTCTGGAATCATTTTGGCCGTCTTGGAGACGAGTTATCGGGTTTTTCCCCTAAAGCGTACCCACAAACTACCCATCATTTGGCACGCCGCGCACCCCTGTAGCAAGCCACAGGTGTCGGCGGATCGCAACCTTCGGCTCAACCCGCCACCCCCTCTGGGATGTAGGTCAGATCAGATGCCTCTTGGGTACTTTTGGGATCTCGTGGGAGGCCTCTCGGAAGCCTGTTGGAGGCGGTTATGGGAGCCTCTCGGGGGCCTTTGGGGGCAACTTGGGCTTGATTTCGGCCTCTTGGGGGCCACATGCGGCTTCTGGGGGGCCCCCTTGGGGGCCTGCCAGCGGTCTCTGGGGTCATCTTGGGACGGAGGGCGCGAAATGTCAGCTCGAGAGTTCCCCGTCTTGAGCTTCTTTGGGCAGTCTTGGGTGCCTCTTGGGTCGTCTTGGGGCATTCTTGAGCCATCGGGGGGCCCTGTGGAGGGTCTCTAGGGGCGATGTTGGGGGCGTCTGGAGGCTAGCAATGATATGCCTTGGAACCTTGGATAACGGTCCGATCGACGTTCAGTGTCCGGGCGCCTTTGGGGTGAAGCCGTACGGGTCCCTCTCTCTAGCTTCGGAAAATTAACCTGGCGACGTACCCAACCCCTGCGCAATGCGGGGCATGAGTAGCTTGGGAGACGTTATACGGAGGTGATGACGTAACATGGGCGCATATACTTCTGCGAGCTGCATTCGTGAGGCTCGCAGCCCCCCAAGGATTGCGATGTCTCGCTCAGATCTGCCTGGTGCCTCGCTCCGATTCGATATCGATCTCGGCTGGTCGCCAATCTTCAGAGGAGGAGAAGGTGCCGATTTCATCACCCTTCCCTCGTTTTCCCTTTTTGGGGGCCCCCTGAGAGGCCCTCGTCGCCACTGCTGGATTCTCCTCGACATGCTGCTCAGAACGCACCCTGGGAGAGGTCTGGGGAGTAGCGGTACGGGAAGCTTTTGGTCTCCCCAGATCTTGTTTCTTTTGATGTCTTGACGATCCAATGCGTCGCCATGAAACAGACGGGTCCTGAGGGAAACGGGTCTGGAGGTATTTCGCCGATTTCGGGTTCTTTTGGCCCTCCACTGGCCCCGTGACCGTCAGGAAACGACTGAGGATGAAGAATTGGTCCCAGGGGAAGGCCTCGGGGTCCAGGACCCATTTCCGTTAGGACCTGCTTCTCTCATGGCATATGTGTCCCGAGGTCTGCGTGGCGCGGTGTGCATCCGAGCTCTCGGCCGATGCGAGTCGGTTCTCTGGCTCCACGACGATGCTCCGCAGGGCAAACACTGGCAAATGCCGCCGCAGGTCCTCATGCCAGGGGTGAGTCCACATTGATGATTCTGCGCGCTCCGTCGAAACGGAACACCACATCAGAACCACAAACTTCCGGGATGTCCGCGCAGGTATATCCACGCTGGAACGAGCCCCCCTGGCGCGCAGACCGCGCCTAGGGGCGGCGCTGGAGGCGCCGCCAGGGGGGTCCAGTGTGGATCGGAGACATCCGCGCGAGCCTCCGACACTTTGTGTTTGGGCGGTGTTGTGTTGCGTTCGTCTGGTCAGTAGAGGTTTGGTTATCTGGATATGCGCCCGCTTGAGATTTGGGTGGGGTGGCGACCGATGGTGCGCCATGCCCAGAGCATATTGTGCGCATGGGTGTGAGCATGGTTGCCTCTTCCTTTATGCTCATGCTCCTCCTTCTAGGTGCGGTTGCGTATTTCTCACCCGTCAGCGGGTTGGTGGTCATTCGCTGCTTCCCTCCGGGGACAAAAGAGTGGCCACCACACCCGCGGCTGGATGACTGGGGGTTCCAGGGCCAGGAGACAGACCTTCCGTGAGCAGTGATGGCCTTACAGCGGTGGCGCAGCGATGCCGTCAAGCCGCCGCGGTAGTCAGCACGCGCACGGTGGCCACCGGCTTGCTCAATCGTCATTGCCGTGTAAGTTCCGCCCCCGTGACGGCGTGAAAGCCGGGAGTCCGTGAGATGCGGATCTTCTTTGCCAGGACAGCAGCGTGCGGTCGTTTTGCATCGCCGTTCGAAGAACAACAAGGTACAGAAACATCTTTCCTCTGAGGTCCGCTCGGATTGGGTTAATCGGCGTTGGGCGTCCCTGGCGGCGCCTCAGGCGCCGCCGCGCGCCAGCGAGGGGAGTCCAGTTCCGATTCGAGAAGTCCGCGCGGACCTCCGAGACATTAGGTTTCTGTAGCAATTTGCTCCTCGATCTCTGCCACGACGGTAACACGGCATGCGATCGTTTGCTTGTGTCATTTTCTTGTGGGATGGAGGTCGTTCAAGTGTGGCGCAGATGCGGCCCGATCTGGAGCGCACGCGCACACCGATTCGATCCGATGTCTCGGTTCGGTGCTGACCGGTCCTGCCTTCAGGCATAGTCACCGCGACGTGTGCAAAAGGCTTCTTCGTCAACTGTGGACTGAACAAGGACGCATTTGTCCCCGCGGACAAGATGTTGAAGAAACACCTCGAGCCGAAGGAGGCGGTCGAGATCGGCGAGGAGCGCGGCGGGCTGTTCATTGTCATCCCGTGCCTCCCTCGCCGCCTCTTCCTCAGCCTCTGTCCTGTCGCTCTTGCCCTCGGCGGCTCCTCCTGCATCCTCCCTCCCTCCGCATCCCTGTTCTTCGGATGCATATTCCTCCCTCCTTGTCCTCCTTCTCGGCGACTTCTTTCTCTTGCTCTGTCTCGCCCCGAAGGCTCCAAGAATTGAGCAGGATCGCCTGGGAATGCCCAGATCTCGGCGGTCCTGGCCATCAGCAAAGCAGCCATTTCTTTGCCATTTATGAAGCAGCAATCTTTAAGTCGGCCGTGTCCCCCTGCAGGGAGATTTAGGAAATAATAGTTAACACATACCTCAAATAATCAAAAAATGCCCAACGAATCGTCCCCAGACTATTTCTTCACTATTTTTGAATATTCCTCCTGTAGAGGGACAGGCCCGACTTGAACAGTGCGGAGAGCTTGAGGGGACCTGGGGGCACTGCATTCTGTGCCTGGCGGCAGGATAGCGATTTCCGATGACTGCTCATGATCCCGCTCTTCTTGTAAGTTTGCGTGTCCCAACTCCCGCTCGTACTATTTGCTGTCGTGCTATGCCCTGTTCATATGATGGCCTCGGTTTGGTCCTGCCCGGTCCCTGTCCGGTGTGCAGCCCGGTCGGTTTTAGGCCAGTCTGGTTCAGACCGCAGCCCAGTCTTGTCCAGAAGGTCCAGTTAGAGGCAAACCACAAGGCGGTTCGGCCAGTTTGGTTCGTTCGTTCGGTTCTCAGAGGAGGAACAGGCACCCGTACCGCTACCTTTCCCTCGTTTTCGCCTGTCTCAGCCCCCTGGGAGGCCCTCGTCGCCACCGCTGGATGCGCTCCGAAATTCTGGTCAGAACGCACCCTGGGAGAGGTTTGGGGAGTACAGTCGGGGCGCTGAAGAAGGAACCCTTTTCGTTTGGGAGGGGCTGGGTGTTCCTTGATTGTTTCACAGTTTGCCGCAGGTTTTCCTTAGGTTTTCGATGGGACGTCGAAGTTCAACTTCTGGAGAAAAGGGGCCTCGTTCCTTATTTTGGGTTCCTTAGGTCAGCGCTCCGACGGTAGCGGTATCGGTACCTCTTGGTTTCCCCAGTTCAGTTCGGCGTGGTTGCCTGGGTTGAATCACGGGCAGAGTCTTGAGCGCTGGCCAGCGCGGCGCCGCTCTCGAGGAGAAGGAGGAGAAGTACGGGGCAGAGGGATGCCCACCGAGCGCGTTCCACTACTCGGAAAGTGCCCTCTCGCAAACGTCAGAACATTACGTTTGCCTCGATGTAGTGAATCGTAAACCCTTCGCGGTGAATCCAGGCCACTGGCGAGTCGTTCCTTTTGCTAGTAGTGGAACGCGTTCGTCTTAGAGGGGGTGGAAGACAGGACGAGGGAAATGACAAGACTCAACCAACCGCTGTGGCATTGGCTGTTGTGGCGATGATTATTATGATTCTGCTCGGGCAAGGCTCAGCCGTTATTCCAATTGTTCTGACGCGCGAATCCGCCGCCGCGAGTGAGTGTCCCCTCACCACTCGAAAGTAAGCCAGGTACCCGTCGGGGCCGCCCTCAGCACCCGAAGGTTCCTCAGATCCCCCCTCAGCACCCTCAGCACTCATGACCCAACTTCAGCACCCCAAGGTCTTTAACCACACACTACACCTGGTGCCCCAAGCTGCCCCCAAGTTCCTCAGAAGACCGCTTCGTACCCCTTACTCCTTCAAAATGTCCCTTAGCTCAAAGTGCCCCCAGAGTATCCCTTTTATACCCTGAACTGTCTGAAAGCACTCCTCATGTCTTAGAACCCCATAATACATCTGAGCGCTCCGAAGTACAATCGAAATGCCCCCCAAACACTCAACACCGCAAAGTGCTCCAAATTATTCCGAAGTGCCCCAAGAAGTATGCCTGATATCGCCGCTGCGAAAGTGTTGGCCCATTCGTGGCTCCACCAAGAGAGGCAACCTATCGCACTCGTCGCACGCCATACGCTGGTCGAGACACCAAGCCAAGTACTTATGCCGGCAATGTGGCGCCACCGCGGGGAAACACCTGAGTAGCACGATGGCGAAGACGTGCGAAAGATGGCCAAGGTGGAAGGCCTCCCAGTACGCGTTGACGGCCTTGAGGATAAAAAAGGACTGGACAGCCAAACTCAAGGCAACCAAGAACGCGGAATATGGCAGGGACGCCTCGAGTCAGAACGCAGGGGGGGGCTCTGCCCCGCCGCTTGGTATACGCCCTCAGCGGCAAATTTGGAGGGTTACGTCGCACGTTTTGTTGACAGTGAAGCCTCGGGTCAGAACGCAGGGGGACCATCCGCCGCGCCGCTGGGAGCATCCCCGGTGGCTAATTCGGATGGTAACGTCGTACGTTTTGCTGGAAGTGTGGCCCCGAGTCAGGACGCAGGGGGACCTTCCGCCCCGCCGCCGGGTGCTTTCTCAATGGCTAACTTGGAAGATAATGTCGCCAGTTTTGCTGGAAAGTCAGCGGAGACGAGCGCAGGGTGCCAGCAGAGCACCGCGAAGAGCGAGAAACACCAGGTCAAGAACACGTACGCGGAGATGAGCACAGAGTACGAGAAAGACGCACACCAGGTCTAGATTTACGAACACGGAGGCAGGCAGCGAGAAGGGAGTGAAGGGCGCCGACCAGGTCAAGCGGACGAGGAGAAGGAGCTGGCGGAATGTTGGCGCGACTTCAAGAACATCGGGGCCACGGAGGTGCATGCTGACCAAAAGCACGCCATGGGCCCTGACGGCGCAGCGGCGGCGGCCTTTAGCGACCGCCAGGCCGACCGCAAAGACAGTCAGCAGACTCCTGATATATTTCGGGGAAATTCATGGCTCCACCAAGAGAGTTCAGAACGAATGCTCCCTGGGGGGCAGGGGCCATCACGTTATTGAGTGCTTGAGCCTGGGAGCGGCAAGACGACCCCTGTTCGACTTTGAAACCCACGGGGTGCGAAGTGACATTTGGAGGAAATCTTGGGTGGAATCGCCATTTCGAGTAATAACAAAAATGGATTTTGACTGGTGCATTGGAGGATGTTTTGGGTGGAGTCGCCATCAAGACTTTGAGCCTGGGAATTTCGACTTTGGCCGGAATGTTTTTTCGATGAAGTCTCAGGCGGGATCGTCGCATCGAGTCGGGCAACCTCAAAACGTCGAAACTGTAGTTTTCGCTTGGGGCTCCTTCGGGCAAAATTTGTGAATTGATGTCGGAACTCGTCGGCCCGAACTCGAAACGACGATTCTGCCAACTTCCCTGAGCGAAATCCAACTTGCCTGGTCAGGAATCCAAGCTGCGCGACCGTGCTTTCGCTACACGAAGCAACGGGACGCTCCCTGGCCGCATTGTATTGAGGACCCGTCGCCGAACGAACCGCTTTCTACATGTCTTCTGTTGGCAATATTGCAGCGGGGGCCCCGCAGCCGAACGGGGAGAGCTGAATTTTGGCAGATGTTCGCCACGGCGATGTCGTACAACCGTGTAGCCCAGTGTTTTTTGTTGGACGAGCGGACAGCAGGCGCCCCGCGCAGCCGCGGGCGCCCGGGAAGGCGCTGGTCTGTCAGGCACCTTGGGGAGCTGCGCTATACGCCGCGCCGCCAGCGCCGCGAATTCGGACACGCTGCCCCCCCAGCGCAGCGCACGTCGCGCAGCAGGAACAGGGCCTGCCCCCGCGCCGGCAGCCGCGCACTCCACCCTCGGCAGCCGCTCATGTAGCCCAGTGCACCTTCAAACTCCCCTCGTGGCCGCAGGCCCTCTGGAGGGCGCCGGGGGGGGGAGTGGTCAAAGATCTTACCCCATCCCACCACTATTCGTGGGCGCGGTCGTGGAGATCCTAGGTGGCCCAGAGTTCTCAGACTTCCCCAAGGCCCCGAAAAGTTCGACCTTCTGCTCCAGCACGTCGGTTCAGTTCGGCCAGCTCGTTGTGTTCTGGCTAATCCGATTTAGTGGTCTGAATGCATCCTCATCGTGCGCAGATGCATTGCCGCTCTAGGGAGTTTTCAAAGTGCTCCGCTCCACGCCCTCTGTCTCTTCCAAGTCCTTTCATTTCTGATTCGGCAATGTGTGCGCATGCCGCGCGCCTGCAATTCTACGTCGGGCACGTGCTCGGGCTCGCGCTCCTCGGGCTCGGGCCCCAGCCCTGGCCGTCGCGCCCCCGCCCTCGCGCGTCGCGTCAGCGGTGGCGCCGAAATCTGACCCAGGCGGCGGACTCGAAAGCTCGCACGGGGGCGATTTTCCTAGCCGGTTGAGGGTCCATCAGCGCCGTCGACACGCTGTCATAATGAACCCTAAACAAAGAAAGACACCCCTTTGTGCACGTGCTAAATTTCGATTTCCCATGCGGAACCCAGAGACAACCGAATGCAAAGTGCAAGAAAAGGAATACTTGACCCCTCCCCAACGAAGAGTGTTCCACCTTCAGCGGCCCGACAATAGGGATCTGCCCCAGCGCGGGCTTAACCCTCCGTAGCCCTCCTTGAGGAAACCAGGATCCTTGAGGGGCCTCGCGGTCGACGTCATCTGCATTCTCGAGTCGCCGAACGAACGGCGCCGCCCGCGCAGACGCTCACGCGGCCCTTGCACGAAGGTGACAAGGTGGGGAGGGGGCAATGAGCAGGCGGAGGTGGCCGACGCGGGGGGCGGGGGAGTTGGGCGCGTCGCCCCGCGCGTCCCGGCATCGAGATGGGCGCTGTCATTGAGCCGCCTGGGTTGACGCGCGATCTAATTCACGCCGGGAGTGCGAGTTGCACAGAGGGGGGAGGGATGGTAGGAGAAGGCGCAGGCGCAGGATGCGTTAGGTGCCGAATCGAGGACACATTCCTCATTTCAAAACGAAGCGTGTCTTAGCAACGCCCAGGCGACACGTAATTTCAGGTTCTCGCGCTCTGCAACGCAGCCAATGGCTTTCTCGCGCTAACGTGGGTGCAATCGACAGAGTATGACGGGTAGCGATGTACTTATCGGACAAAGTGTTTGACTTGGAGTGCGTTTGGTCTAGGCAGGGGCACTCGTATTTCGGGTGTGCTGTCCATGTAAGAATTTCTACCGATCTGCACTTGATTGCGCATCGCTCCGAAACGAGGCTTCCTCTATTCGTATGATGACGTGTTCGCATGCAGCTTTCATTCCTGCCATTTCGTTGTGTTTGCATGGTGATGCCTTTGTGTGCGCGTGTGCATGCGTGTAGATGGTATTTGCGTGCGTTTGTGTGTGTGGGTGAGAAGGTTCGTGTATGTGTATGCGTGCGGGCGTGCGTGAATGCGCGCGCGTGTGTGTGTGTGTGTGTGTGTGTATGTGTGCGTGTGTGTGTTTGTGTACGTGTGCGCGTGCGCGTGTGTGCGCGGGCGTTCGGGCGTGCGTGCGTGCGTGAGCGCGCGCGCGCGTTCTTGCGCGCGCGCGTGCGTGGTCTTTCGCATCTCCAGGAAGTGCATCCTAGATGCTGGCACGCGCAAGTGTCGCCCCTGGTTGGACCTCACCATCGCGTGCCCTTCTGGGGTCTTAGCGCGCGGAGGACCACCTTCGTGCACCTGCATGCAGGCGCATGCACACACACACGTGTACACGCGCATATCTGTTTATATAAATATACATATAATTGTGAGAATACTTATGTTTACGCACACATGGCCTTCGGCCCCTTTTCGCCACCGCGCATGGTTTGTGGGTCTGAGACATCTTGGATGTTTGTTTGGATATCGGGGAGGCTTCGCCTCCTGGGAGGCAGTTTTGATGTCTCCAGGGTGCTGCGCTGGGGCCTATGAGGGCTTCTGTTAGGCTTCTCGGGAGGCTCGTGGGGCCTCGTGGGGGCCTCTTCGGGGCTCTCGGGCGCTCCGCGGGGCCTCCTGAGTGCTTCTTGGAGCGGCCAGCTCGTATTTCTGGTTCGGTTTCCCCATCTGTGGGCCATCTTGGGGCTAGATTGGGCGGTGTTGGGCGCCTCTTGGGTTGTCTCCGGCGCCTTCTGGGGCCGTCTCGGGGCCGTCTTTGGCTCTTCTTGGCAGCTTCTCGGGCTGCCCTGGGGCGGCGTCGGAGGCCTATCGGGACGTCGCGGAGCGTCGGAAGCTCGAAAGGAGGAGAACCCCCACGCGTGAATACCCTCAGGACACTAAATGTCTTTGGTCTGTCGTGGCCCTCGCGGGGATGCTCCTGAGGCCGGCCGCAGACCCGTCGCTAGCACAATGCGTTTTGCCAGAAAGCCCACATCAAAGGAGGAAACGAAGCCAGGCCGCAATGGGCGGACTGCATGGAGGAGCGTGGATCCCAAACGTTTCGCCGATGAGGTCTACGTCGCTGGCAGCGCGGCGCTTCAACAAATCCAGATGCGAACTGCAAACGCATCGCAGAAGTCTTGGCTGCATCGGCTTCGCGCGCGCGCCGGCAGAGATGCAGGGCTCCAGTCTCATGGCGACGTAGAGTTGCAGCGTCTGCTTGCGCGATTGCGACGGCGCAGCAACCGCGGCGGACCACGGGGGGCAGATTTGAGCAAGCAGGTTCGTGAGGAAGTTTGGCTTCTGGGAAGACAGATGGTTTCTGCTCGCAGCCATGAAGTCGCTGCGGATTTCGTAGGCATGATGAGTACCCACAACATCGAGACGACCCAAAAGAGACAGGTCACCTCGCACATGAAAGGCAGCGCTGGCGCGACCATGACATATCGCCAGAACGTTGCCTCCTGATTTCTATGCTGCGCTGCACACGCCGCCGAGAGTGGCGCAGTTGAACGTTGAACCTACCCTGATTCCCGGCAACGTTGTAATATTTGCAGCGACAGTGGGTGCGAGTACAGCTAGACACTTCGAATGGGAAGCGTTGTAATCAAGACGGGGCGCGCGCAGAGAGGCTGGAAAAAGGCGGCGACACGGTAGAGACTAACCTTCTTCATCTGTCTGATAACATTTCGCCGACGGTTTGTTTGCCCGAGTCTTGCAAGCATTCATTTGTGACAGTGTTGCTCCAGTCTGGGAGCGTTTCAGACGCCAACAGTATCCAGCCAATCACATTCATCCTTTCTGCTGCGCAAGCTGTTTTCCAAGATTTTGCACGACAGGCTGCGCGCTTTTGGGCGAGCACCAAAATCTGGGCCCGGCCAGATTTAGCAAAGGTTCCAGCATTGTTCATCATACGTTTGTTTCGTCGTTTCTTCAAGAAAGTTGCGCCCGATGGCGGCGTTATTTTTGGATCGAAGCTCTAGACTTGACGAAGGCGTTCGTTTTTTCCCCCCCGACCACACTTTTCAGTCGCAAGCTGCTGCATGACAGGGCGTTCGTTCGGGAAAAGCGATGCTCCTCCAGAGAGCTCCACGCAGGGCAGGCTGCCATAATGCCAACGGATCGCAGTCTAACGAGATCCATCGTTGCACGGAGCAAGGAGATGACCTCAGCATTATTACGTTTTGTTTTCTGCCTTTGAGAGTTGTGGGCGCAGTCGACAAGAAGTGGCCGGCTAAAGGCCGGGCTTGAAGGTGGGTTGCGCGGGCCTTACGCGGCTCGCCAACATGCACTTCGCAAGCGACATGTTCCTTGTCGCAATTACTCTGCGGCAACTCGCAGCTGAGCTGAGGGGTGCTACAGGCGCAGCCGCAAAATTGGCCTCGAGCTCAACCATTTCAAGGCCAAGACTTTGAGCAACGCCGAGGGCGCTGGCAGACCGAAGCAGGCGAACGCGATCCTCGATGTTATGAGTGTCAAGATTGCCCCCTGCAGTGGCAGCGTCAAGTGCCTCGGCCGGCTGGCGAGTTTCGATCGACCCCACAACGCCGAGATCGATCATCAGATTTGTCGTGCTTGGGAATGCGTCATTCAGCACCGGGCAGATTTGACAGACCGGCAGCCTCTCTAAACTCAAGGTTCAGGCGCTTCGACAGCACAGTCACGCAACGACGCTGCGCGGTTCTGACACATGGGCACTGTCGCGCAGACTCGATGAGAAAATGAGAAGAACGCAGAGAGGATGTCACGGATAATCGCCACCCGCGTCATCTTCATCCACGTCTTGTTGTTGATTTGTTGTTTCTCCTTTTCACGCAGGGGCGCATCTGCGGGGCCGCGGGCATTCCATCCAACGGGCAACAAATAATGTGGGGCACCGCTCAGCAAAATTCAGAACTCGTGATGATGATCAAGGGGCGCCGCAAATCGGCCCGAATCCGATTGCGGCGAAAGTATTCGGATGTGCGTTCTGTGGCAAAACCAAAATTTCAACGGGGCGTGGCTGGCTGCGCTTGTCGCCCAGAGGGGGAGCGGAAACGTTGATGCGACGCCGCAGTTGTTAATTTCGCGCAGTAAGGCGCTGAGGCGCCCCCGCTGTGCCCTCCTTGGGCCGCCGCCCCCTGTGGGGCGATAGTCGGCCCTGTGTCCTGCTCTGTTCCATGGGGCGCATCGAAAGGTGTTTCGGCCGTCTTGGGGCCATCTTGGCCGTCTTGGACCGATCGCGCTGAGACTCGGGGTTTCTGTGAGGCCCTATTTCTGGTCCTCTTGGCCCGCTTTGGTGGCTGTTTTGGGCAATAATGCGTTGCGCGACAGGGCGCGGGCCCCCGCGGGGATCTGTGAATCTCGGGCTCAGGTTTAGGGACTGGGGCTCCACGAATGTTGGCAAGGGGCCCGAGGACAAACCAATTCGTGCCTCAAGCGAACGGTGGCGCAGCTTCTGGCAGCGCCGTCGGCCGAGTCAGGGGGTGATCCTCCGCCGTGTTTTTCAGTTGTGAACATCTGACGGCTCGGACAACACTCGTATGGGCATAGGCAGGTATATTACACATGCACGCACAACATACATGAATGTTGATTTCGGCGTATGGGCGTTATGTAACAGGTTCGCTACTTTGAACGGACTGTCAGGTAGTGTTGTTGTTTCATGAGCCTGGGCCTTCGGAGTCGGTCCAGGGCGTCCGTTGTCGGATGATCGCGCGCGCCGCATCGCCTATTCATCGGCGATGCGGGTCGATGTGGAGCCCGTATTTCTCATCGCCGACGTCGCTGGTGCGTCGGCGACGGGTCGGGGTTTCATCGCCGATGTGCGACTCGAGCCTCCGACCCCATCTGCTCGGGCCCCTGTGGGGCGCCTCCATTGAGGCGGACTCGCCTGCGCGTGTCGCGCGAACCTTCGGCATCTGCTCAAGCGAACGCGCCGTCGGCGAACTCGCGATCTTGCAGATTCAGCATCCGCGAGCCAGCGTTCATTCGGATAGTCGTTGCTACTTCTTCCCATCGTCGTCGCTGCCTGGCTCAAGAGGCACGCCATGCTGCGCACCCGCAGACGAGATGATGCCTTGCGGGCGTCTTGGCGAGCGTCTCCAAGCCCCGCCCGAGCTTTCCAGGCGTCTGCTGGCTGTTTCTTGGGCGCCGTCGCGAGAGCGGGATGCTTTCAAAATCTCCAGGTGCGTGGGGTGGGTGGGCGCCGCGTAATCGTGATTCCGCGCATGAGTCCCACTTATTTTGCGTCTCCCGGGAGGGGGCATTGAAATATGCTGCGTGCCGTACGTGAAACGATATGTTCCCAAATTGCGTCGCGGATGATTGCTACAATTCCGTGGGACAATTATGATATATGTAAAGACAATTGCGAGAGGAAGGAGGAAGAGAAGGATTATGTCGAGGACGGCGGGGCGGTTTGTAATGTTGCCTGGGCTTCATGTGGGTTCGCCTTCGTGCAGCTGGGGGGGTGCCGTTGGGGATTCTCGGGCGCTTGGGGGTCTCACTTGTTTTTTTTGTTTAGGTTGAAATATCCGGAAGTTTGTGGCGGCATTTTCGGGGCCCGCTGGCGGCCCAGGTGGCGGCGTCTTGGAATTTTGTCGAGGCCACCGGGGGGTCTGGAACACCTTTTATGGGGCGCTTTCGGGGGTCTTTTTGGAGCCAGATGGAGGTCTCGGGGGCCATATTCTGGGGGCGGGATCCCAGGACCTTTGCGGGTCCCCCGTTTTGGGGCCACTTTCGGGTTTGGGTCTTGCCGTCTTGGGGGGCATTTGGAGGTCCTCCTTCGTCGCCTGGCCAGCTTGCTGGAGCTCTCCTTGGCCCTTTTCGGGCAGCATCTTGAGATCTTGGCGTCGGCGGAGCATGGAGTTACAGGCCAGCGCACCCCGGGGCCTCGAGGCCCCAGGGGTGCGTTTAGGGCTGCCTGGGTCCCCCGACGTGGGGGGCGTGGTAACTTACGTCCTTGGGCAACGGGGCCTCCGTTAATTGAGGCTGGCGGCCAAGTGGGGGTGGTACCGGTGGCCGTGTCCCAGGGTGGCATCTCGACGCGCTTCGCAACGGTGGCGCAGATGGGACGCCTGGGGCGGGTCTGTGATGCCGTTCGTGTTGCGAGGTCCGACTGCATGTGAATTCATGCAGGCACCTTGCGCACCTCCCTTCGTTGTCTGGGCCCCAACAAAAATTAGATAATGCCCGACCCTTCCCCCCCCCGCACTCGATTTTGGATTCTGGGGAAGGTGAGGGGGGGAGGGGGACGGCCAAATGTTTCACACGCCTTGTCACCCCCGGCAAAGGGGGGTCGGCGGTCTGTCCTTTTTGCTGGAGAAGGGTCCGTGGAGACGGCGGCGGCCGCATACTTGCGTCTGTCGCTCTGCGTTGAGCCTCCCGGGGGCTCGTCGTCGCCATGTCGGGATCCTCGTCGGGCTGGGGATGGCCCGCGGGAGGGGTCCGGGGAAAGATTTGAAATGGAGCTTCGGGGCGGGGGATCGAGTACAGAATTGGTTTACCCCCAAAAATGATTTTCTCGTCGAATCCGTACGAATGCGTAGATTGTTTGTAGATGGTCAATCTTGGGGCACATAAATTCCGCAGCCGATCCCCTACTCAAAGTTTGGCTGGGCGGGAGAGCCGCGGTTGCTCAACTGGCCCTCATCCGATTCTCATCCCTTGTCAATCTTCCTTCCCAGGAGATGTCAGTGTGGGTCTCTCATGTGGACTACAAACCAGGGACGATCCCGAAGATCACGGTCCATCAGAAGCCGCCGTTCGACCCAGAACCCTTCAAGCAGTACGGGCAGGGTCACTGGATCCTGGGCAACATTACAGGCACCTGGAGTTTCAGCTCCTCTTCCTTTTCCCGTCCTCTCCCCTTCTATCTTCCCCTTATCACTTCTCTCACTCTGCTCTCTAGCGCCCGACCCCCTCCCCCCTCCCTTTTTTTTCCTACCCCGCTCATCTCTCCTCTTCCCTCCTCCCATTCCGTCGATCGCCTCTCCTTCTATCCCGTCCAAGCCCCGCCCCTCGCCCATCCCCGAATCCGGGTATCGCAGAGGCGCCCGCGTAGGGATGTGGATGCCTGTGCTGGACCGCCGACTCCGTTGCCACTGGTGACCGCCCTAGTCGCCGATTTTGGCTTCTCGGCCAATTCTGCGCCCGGAGTGGACGCGAACAGTAACTCGTCAATTTGGTTACCACCAAGGGCATTTTCGAGCTATGAAGCGTCTCTCAAGCATGACGAGCCTCACGATTCGAGGAACGAGTGAGATAGAATGCAAACTTCAATGGGCATGGGTCAACACATTCGGATTGACCATGTATTCGCCCTTGCAATGGCAGCGAGGGAGACAACACATACACTGGAAGACAAAGACGGACTGGTTGCATGTAGTGAAAATGCTAATTCCCCCGACGAGTGGGTGAATGTTCCACAGACTTCATAAGACAGACTCACAGTTATCACAAAGCTTCTGCTCGCTCTGTCTTGGAATACCTGCGTGCAGTGCCCGACCTCCTCTCTTGCTCTTGGCGAGAAGTGCCAGCGAACTCTGCGAAGTATCGATCTAGCTCTGGGCCTCTACACTGTACACTGTATCCCTCTCGAGCTCCTGGTACGGAGTGCCAGAGAGCCCTACGGGGTCCGGCTCTGAACGGCATGCCGGAAGAGCGCCTGGGCAGCGTTGGCCGTGCGCCGGCCAAGCGCTGGTGAAACGCCTCGCAAGCATACTGGCAGCGCGACAAAGGCGTGTCCGAACGAGCGCTGCAAGCCGAAGCCATGCGAAGATGCTGCGCGCGTGGAAGGCCGTTTGTCGTAGGCAGCTGCCGCATGCTTCGGGCACCCGCACCGGGCATCGCTCACGGGATAGGCTCCGAGGATCGTTGTGGGGGTGCAGCGCCCGTTGCTACCAGCCACCGGCCGGCTTCTTCTCTGGAGCCCCTCTCGAGCTCACCGGTTGAACACCACTTCCCTTGTCATATTTCATTCCGACCCCGTCCATCGCGCATCCCATTCAACCTGTCCTGTCCCCTTCGGCATCTTACTTCACATCTACGGTTGGTCCTGCCCCTCCCCTCCGTCCCGTCTCTCTCTCAAAGCCGTCTGCACACCCTTGTCCTCACAGCTCAGGCTTGCAGCTAGCCACTTTGCTCCAGCACTCTGTGTGTAAAGGGTCAGAGACGAGATCCCCTGGCAACGGACATCTTGGGAGGGGCATAGGGTCCGATCACCACAGACCCGAGTCGCTCTCGCGTAGACCTCTTAGCAAATTCCTCTGCCGTCGCAGGTTGGGCTGCGGGCGGGTGTCGAGCGGGGCTAGGATGAGGATAAAACCAGTCCACAGCGTTCTGGAACGCTCTCAGAGCGTTCTGGAAGGCTCTGAGAAGGCCGCAGCGCCCAAGATCCTCCAGAGCCGTTGGATCTCAGAGATTCTTGACCTATCATGGCACCCGGCCGCGATCAGCCGAAGAGGCAGGTGACCGAAACAAATCGGTGACCGAAAACGTGCCCGTAGTTGTGACCGAACCATAGTGTGAGCGAAATGGATACCGAAATTGCAAATCGTCTTGGTTTCGAATCAAACATTCTGGTCACGAGCTCCCGAGCGGAGTGAACCCCCACTCCCCCTCAGAAATCGTGGGGGTTGGGGTTCACATGTGGCCACGGAGGTAAGAAGCATTGGGACCAGGACCAAGATGTCGCGGGATCTTGTCTTGTGGGCCGTTTCTCGACCACCACTACCATAGGTAGGAGAGGGAGGAGAAGGAGGTGGGGAGAAAGATGGGGAGGAGGAGGAGGAGGAGGACCTCCCCATCCTTCTCCCCTGTCCGCACCTCTGGCAGTGGTGGTGGAATATCGGCCCATCATTGACGATGCGGATCTTGGTCATGGTCCACGGCTGCCGTTGCCGATTCGCGAGGGCGACCCACGAGGTGGCGCTGACCAAAGTCTACGTTGACCAAGATCGGCAAGATGTTTCCGCGCTCAGTCTTGGTCATGGTCCCCGTTTTCTTCCCCTTTCCCAGGGCTCATTTCGATTCCTCCGATTCGTTTCGATTTCGACGGCTTCTGATTCCGATTCAAATCGCTTCGGATTCCGGTTTGGGGTCTAAATTTTCAATGGAGGCTTATTGGCCCGCCGATTTCCTCCGATGCGACGTTTCCCGACTTGGCTGCCGATTTCGGCCGATCCGATGAATTTCGATCGCCGATCCGACTTATCGATTCGATTCTGGGCTGTCCTGCTCCCCCCGCCCCCACTGCGTCCCCGCGGCAGTGAGTCTGGCACCACAGTCTGTCGCGGTGGCGGGCGGGGGCAGTGCGGTATGCCTCCCCGCCCCACCGCTCTCCCTCGGCGGCGAGCCCGGGGGGAAGTGAGAAGGGGCGGGCCTTCTCAGCAGGCTCGGAAGTTCCACAGCTTGCCGAGAAGATTTTGATGCATCCCCAGACGACAGAGAACACACGTCTCGGAAGGTGCGAGGGCCGCCGAGAAGCCCCGCCGCCTTGTGACAAGGCATTTTTTCCTTCTCACTTCCGCCCCTGGCTCGCCGCCCGGGGCCCAGGTGCAGTCCAGCCGCATGGTGAGGACGCGCAGCCTTCCCGGGGGTACCCCTCCTCCTCCTCCTCCTCCTCCTCCTCCTCCTCCTCCTCCTCCTCCTCCTCCTCCTCCTCCTCCTCCTCCTCCTCCTCCTCCTCGGTCCATCCTTGGCCACTTTTGTTGGCCGCGCCGCGCTCGGAAAGCTTCGAAGTGGGCGCCCAAGGCACTGGCATCCTCATCGCGCATCCTCACGATACGCCCCGCCGCTCTCCGGTCGAGGAGGGGGCGGGAGGAGGGAGGCAAAGGGGGAGCAGGGAGGACGAGGGGAAGGAGGAGAGGGGGGAGGTCAAGCTGGGTGCGCTCGCGTCAGATCTGACATCCTACCCCTCCCACCCCTTACCATTGCGCAGATCCCCTCTCTACTCGCACAGTCGGATGTCGAGCAGGGCAATGATCCCGAAAGGGTACGCGATGCATTGTAGAGCACGGCATGGCATGGCGTAGAAGAGCACCGCAAAGCGTAGTATCAACCTAGCATTGCATTGCATGCCGTGGCATGGCACGGGAAATGACGCCAGCGCTGCAGCGGGAGCACGAGTCGAAACGAGCGGAAGCGCGGAAATGAGGCCAGCGCTGCAGCGGGAGCACGATTCGGAACGAGCGGGGCCCGAAAATGAGGCCTGCGCCTCAGCGAGAGCAGCATTTCGAAAAAAATGCAAGCGAAAACCCAACTCCAGGGAAACCTGTGTGTAAAAAAACAGTACGCGGGGGGGGGGTCGGACACTCCCAGGCCGTCATCAGGGGAAGAGGGAGAATCATATTCATATTGAGTAATTGTGGAGGAGGGAGGAGGAGGAGGAGGAGGAGGAGGAGGAGGAGGAGGAGGAGGAGGAGGAGGAGGAGGAGGAGGACCAGTGGAAACCCAAGAGTCATCAACGATGCTGGAATAAACCCTCCCTCCAAGCTCCCTCCTTCATAGGCCCCTACAACGGCTCATTTCCACTGGGGGAATTGCCTCGTTGGAAGACGACCGTTTGAAGACCCTGAAGCATGCCAACGCATTGGTTTCGGGATTCCAACGCCGCGGATCAACCTGACTGTTGCGTCTTGACGATCTTGAATCTTGCCAGAACATTATTCCTGGGACTTCAACACCGCGAAACAGCGGAACTGTTGCACCCCCAGTAATCCTGAATCCTTCCCAAACACCATCTCTGGTTTGTTGATCATGGGAATCCGTGAAACTCTTGCAACTTGAAGCGAATGTGCGCGGCGCTGAGGCGAGAGCCACATGTTGAACAGGAACCGGTCGTAGTCCGTGAAATTCTTGCACATTTTTAAAAACGAGTGTGCGCGGCGCTGAGGCGAGCACCTCACTTTGAAATCCACCCGCCCTTCATCCGTGAGACTCTTGCTTTGAGACTCTTGCTTTTTTGAAAAACGAATGTGCGCGGCGCGAAGGCGAAAACCACATTTTGAAAACGACTGGCCCTCAATCCATGATAGTCTTCTGATAAGAAGAAACAGCGATGCGCGGCGCTAAGTTGTTGGTTGGTTAAGAAGAATGTGCGCGGTGCTGAGACGAGAGCCACACTTTGAGAAGGACCCGCATGTTTAAGGTTCAGGGTCATAGGTGGTGAGGAAGTGTCAGGTGAAACGCCCGGCGCACACTAACAGCTGGTTTCGGGATGCGACAGGGAGAACATCTTTATATGAAAAAGGAATGGAGGATGATGATGATGAGGAGGAGGAGGAGGAGGAGGAGGAGGAGGAGGAGGAGGAGGACTTCCCGTCCGCGCCCTCCCTGGCGAGGGCCGTGGAAGGAGGCGCCCGGCGGCACAGCACGGGAGTCCGGCGCCCAGGAGCTGCGCCTCCCGCCCGGGAGGCCCCGAAGATGCCCCCCCCCACGAGGGAGGCCCCAAAGGGGGGCCAACCCGGAGTCCCCCCAGGGAGCCCCCCCAGGAGGTCTCACGAAGATTCTGGGAGGCCCCGAAGAGGCCCCCCAGCCCCCCCCCCCCCCTTCAGAGGCAGGCTTCCCGAAGGTCTCCCGAAGGCCCCAGGAAGCCCCCCAGGAGGTCTCACGGGGACCCCGAGGGGCCCCCAGAAGATCTCAGGAGTCGGCGAAGAAAAACGCCGTAGACGGAAAGTTTCGGCGCTCCGCGCGGATTTCTTGGATCCGCGCTGGCGACCCCCCTGGCGGCACCGCCCCAGGCGCGCTCCGCGCGCCAGGGAATGGCGTTGTGCCTCCTTCGAAGGAAGCCCCCAGGAGGTCCCACGAGGGCCCCTTGGGGTCCTCGTGGGACCTCCTGGGGGCTTCCTGGCGTGGTAAACTGGTAGGACCTTCCCAGCGGTCCAGCGGGAGAAGCCGATCGATGGATAATAGTGTGACCCAAGGCTGCAGTTCTCTTGGGCGTGCCAGCGTCCTGGTTCATCGATCGAAATGGGTTCGAAAATGGAGGATGAGAAGGGGGGGCAGGAGGAGTAAGAGGAGGAGGAGAGGAGACAGAGACCGACATCAGTTCTTCCACATGTTGGACAGAACTCGCTGTCGGTGTCGCCGCGGCCGTTGAGACGCCAGGTGTCTTGGCCAGAGGCCACATACTCATTCGTTTGCCGCTCGAGAAGGACGAAGAGGAGGATGGGCGGGACGTTTCGGGGGGGGGGGCGGCGAGGACTTGGAGGGGAACGACGAGAGCACGGAGGGTGGGGGAGATGGCCGGGTAGAGCTGACGGCAGAGGAGGCGGGTGACTGAGGCAGCCGAGGAGGGGCGGGGAGGCGGAGGAGCAGCAGGAGCATGATGCGCAGCACGCCCGCAGTCTGCAGGCCATCGGCAGCTCATGGGTTGGGCCTCGCCTCATGGGACACCCCCGCAGGCATAGACAGCGAGGGGATCGACGTCCTGATCCCCCCGCCCGACGACGGCGAGTGGCAGGAGGGCAGGGTGCGCAAGAACGACATCCGTGAGAAGACGCCCGGCATGCCGCGGGTCATGCCCAAGCAGGAGGGCTTCCGGCCCCCTGGGAAGCCAAACGACGCTCCTCACCGAGCGCGTCCCACTGCTCGCAGAGTGCCTGCAGTCAGCCCGCATAGTAGGGATGAGCGGCTTTCCGAGGCTACCCTTGTACCCTTGCCCCTTCGGCCAAACCTCACCCACTTTCGCTGGCCAACCTCGCTCGAAAAGCGTTAACATGACCCTCCGAGGCCCTTGCAATCTTCTCGTGCATTCTTATGATACGGGTTGACAATGATCGCAGACGTCCGAAACACACAAACACAGAGACACAGAGACACAGAGACACAGACACAGACACAGACACAGACACACACAGAGACAGGCACAGGCACAGGCACAGGCACAGACACAGACACAGACACAACACACCACACAACACACCACACAACACACACACAACCACACACAACACACACAACACACAAACAATACACACACACACACACACACGTAGCCATTTTGGCTCAAGACCTCGACCGCGCGGCCGTGGCAGGTGTCCTCGCTTTGTCCCCTCTCGCTCGGGGGGCGTCTGCTTGGCTCTGCCGGGCAGTGGCTATGGCCGGGTGCAGGGCTGCCCCAGCGGCGGCGGAGCTCCCTGGGGCCGCAGCGGCCGCGCCGTCGCCGTGGCTGGTGCGCCGTGCCAGGCAAGCCGCCGCCCGTGGGGCCGTGGAAGGGCGCCTGGCGGCGGCGTTGCAACGCGTCCTCGAGCTCGAGATGCGCGTGGAGTGCCTGCAGGCCGACCTGCGCCACGCGGCGGCTGCGGGCGAGGCTACGGCCCTGGCGGCCGCCCGCGCAGCCTCGGTGCCCGAATGCGGCGTGACGGAGGCCGCAGGGGCGGCGGCCGCGAGCGGCACTCCCGAGCCGAAGGTCGCGGCGGTGGAGCGCCTGGCGCTCGTCGCGCCCGTGCTCGACGCGGACATCCGCGAGACGGGCGTGAGTGCCATGGGGGGTGGGGAGGCGCAACGTGGTGTGCCACCACCCTGCGCTGCCTGCGGCGGCGGTGCGCGCGATGCCGCAACGCGAGCTCCGCGGGAGGCGCGGCGCGCAGGCCAGCGGGAATGGCGCCCCAGCGGGCGTGCAGCCGAGGTGCCGAGACGGCCCAGGCTTCCGCGGAGGCTCAGACAGCCGTGGCGGTGGCCTTCGAGGCATCGGCAGGTGCCCGCGGTTCGGACGGCGATCGAGGCGGCGCCCGTAGCGTGACAGGAGGTGGCGATGGCACGGAGCCGCCCTGCGCGCAGCGAACTGCCTCCCCCGGCAGGCGCACCTCGGCCCTTCGAGTCAGGTGCGCGTTGGTGGGTGCCCGAGGCGGAGGTGATCGGCAGAGGCGGCGGCGACGGCGGATACGCGGAGGTCGGCGCCGCCGCCGCCGACGCCCGAGCAGATGCCCAGCACGACGCAGAGCCCGCTAGTCAGCCCGCACCGCCAGACCCAGACGACCAGCACGGCGAGCTGGAGGGCGAGGAATCCGAGCCCCATCCGACCTCCCTCCTCGGTGGCGTCGGGGAGAACGTGGAGGAGGAAGAGGACGGAGCGGACGAAGACACGGTGGACGACCACGGCGACGCAGCCATGATTGCGCAGTGACAGCCGCGCGGCACCCGCAGGCTAGCGGTGCTCAGAGAGCACGTGGTCGCGGGTGCGTTCGTCGACCTCGAGACGCAGCTCGTGGAGCTGAACGCCGCCGTCAGGCGCCAGCGCGCGGAGCGCCTCAAGGAGCGCCATCGGCGGCGATGAGGCGGCAAGCGTACAAGCGGCCATAGTGGCTGCGATGGCTGAACCTGGCCAATGGAAGGCAGACGTTGCGGGACGGCTGAGCCTGGCCATTGGAAGCCAGACGCGCGGCGTGCTGCCTCCCGACGGCCGCGGGGCCGTTGCTGGATCTTGCCTCGATTGCCCGAGCTCCCGCCAGTTATCCGTGCGATGCTGGGCAGATGCCTGGCGGTGCCGAGAAGCACTCCTCGGGAGACGGCTGGGCGCCCCATCGTGCCGAGACGCAGTCTCCGGTAGACGATGGGATGGGTTTGCTTTGTAGTGCCAGGACGCCGTCCCTGGTAGACGACAGGAAGGCTTGGGAACGTTTCCCTGGTCGGATCGCCCCTGGGCCAGGTTATGGTGCGGATGGCTCCTGAGGGACCCCCTCTGGGGGCCCTTGGGGCCCGCGTGCTGGTTATCCGTGCGATGCCAGCGTGGGTTTATGGGGCGAATGCCATTCCCCATGGACCCCCTGGGGAGGCCCCCTGGGGTGGCCCCTGGGCGCGTCTGCGAAGGCAGGGCCAGCTTTGGGTCGATTATGTGTCGGTGATCTTTGTTGGGATTGCCTGCTCTGGTTCTTCCTGGTTCTGCCCAGAGGTCCTGAAGCTGCCCCAGTGGGCCCCGCTGGTTCAGGCCGCGGTCAGTTGCCCCCGTGTCGCTGGACGTGCGCCCCCGATGGCCCGGCAGACGCACGCACGCACGCACGCACGCACGCACGCACGCACGCACACGCACGCACGCACGCACGCACGCACGCACGCACGCACACACACACAGACATCCACACACACACACACACAACACACACACACACACACACACGCACCCGCACCCGCACCCGCACCCGCACCCGCACGCGCACGCACCCGCGCACGCCACGCACCCGCACGCGCGCACGCGCACACGCACGCACGCACACGCACACGCACACGCACGCACACGCACGCGCGCACGCGCACACGCACGCGCACGCACGCGCACGCGCACGCGCACGCACACGCACACGCACACGCACACGCACACGCACACGCACACGCACACGCACACGCACACGCACACGCACACGCACACGCACACGCACACGCACACACGCACACGCACACGCACACGCACACGCACACGCACACGCACACGCACACGCACACTCACACGCACACACACACACACACACACGGTTGCTTCGATACCATGGATCGTAAATCCCCCAGGGCAGATCCAGGCCATTTGCGAGCAGGTGTTTTGCGAGTAAGGGAGCGCGTTCGTCGAGCGCCCCAAGACAGCCGCACCCTTGAGAGGGCTTCAGGCCCTGGCGAAGCCGAACTCTAGGCCTTCTAGATGGGGTCCAGATGAATGGGATTGGAGGATCGCGCCGCATCGCCGATGCATCGACGGCGCGGCTCGATGTGGAGCCTGGTTTCATCCGCGCCGGTATAACCGCTGCGTCGCCGACGTCTTCGGTGCTTCGTCGCGGAATCGACGGTGCATCGACGATGCATCGGCGATGCGTCACGATTCTCCGGCCTCATCTATTTGGTAGGACCTCATGTAATGTCCAGCTTGTTGAAAATAGAATGGCTCTCCCCCGTCCCCCCTGCCCCCCCCCGGGGTCCCGACTGCTAACTCGCCGTCGAATAATGGTTTGGTTTGCTGTCCCCCTGGAACGCAGTCCGCTGGGACCGATCGGTGCGTTTGATACATGCACGCATGCATGCTTGTATCCATATATTGAGGCGGCGCACGGTGGCGCAACAGAGCGATCTAGGAGGACACCCATTTCATGGTCAAGGTTCATGGTTTCAGGGTAAGGTTCATGGGTAAGGTCCATGGTTTCAGGGTAAGGTCCATGGTTTCAGGGTAAGGTCCATGGTCAAGATGTCATGGTTTTGTAAGGTTGACTTTTTCACTATCATGTTACGTTGCCACCGTTGAAGGGCCCTTTGGGGAGGAGCGCTTGAAATATATCTTTGCAACGAGCCCCAAAAATGCAACTGCAGCACCGTAATGCATTTGAAATGGAGAGGGGGAATCGGCTCCTCATGCGGACGCGGCCACTGGGGCTTTCGGTGGAGTCTCCTACGGGGACACGACATGTGTGTGACGGGTGCGCCGACATGGGCGGGGGCCTCCATACTGATCACGAGTCCGACCGCCCGAGGCGTTTCCTGTATCGAAATCGGCTCCTCTTGCGCATCGTTTCTTTCGATAGGACCTCTCCGGGCGATGCCCCCTCCTCCGTCCTCGGTCTTTCCTTATCCCTCCTCCTCCTACCCTCCCCCTCCCTCTCGTTTTGTTAAGTATATTCTCCCTCACCCTCCCGGCCTTCTCCTCCTAATCCGCATCCGCATCCCTATCCTCCCTCCTTCTTCCTCCCTCTTCCCTCCGTTTTCCCTCCCTCCTCCCCGCCTCATAATGCCCTCGCCTTCCTCCCTTCCCACCCTCTCTCCTTGTCCTCGCACTCCCCCTCCTCCTAGTCATCATCATTTTTGGATTTAGAAGTTTTAGGTTTTAGGTTTTAGGTCTTAGATCTTAGGTCTTAGGTCTTAGGTATGCCGTATGTTGTTTGTCCGCAAATTGTGGGTCCGAATGCCCCAGTGACCACGTCCGCCTACTCCGTAGCCTGTCCTGTGAGCCGATGAAGGGCATTTTGCCTCAAGCATGCCCGCATGAGGCATGAGTTTAGTCGAGTTAGCGCTTCTAGCTGCACCGATCGGCGGCGATCAACCAGACACAGACAATGTTGACACTGACAATGTTCAGAATATCCAGCATGAGTCGCAATCGTCGCTAGTATTTCTTGCAGAGATTGTTTGTGGTCCAGTTGTCAATGCGCCAGCGCCGTCAGCGCCGTCTGTTCGCACCCAGCGTCGCATGGCCCAGCGTCGCAGAGGCTTCGCACTTTCGAAGCAGGAGTCTGGATCCAGAGGGGCTCTAGTGAAGCAGAGGCGGCGGGATCAAATTCAAGAATATGATGAGCATGTGCTTATTGCCGCAGATGTGTTGCCGGCCATCCACCCGAGCCTGATTGCAGGGAAGTGGCACACACCTCAACAGTTCGTGCACGATGCGTTCTACACAGACCCGACAGTGAGGGGTGGTGAGGGGAACGGTGACCCAGATGTGCATAGTATCGTTCGGGATGCCAAGGTCTTGGTTGCTGATGCTGTTCTCGAACATCAGCGAAAGAATACGAGCATGCGCAGCCACTTGAAATGGTCAATATTATTTTGGGGTTGGGATTCAACGCCTGAGAAGTCAAAGCGGAGATTAGTAGTGCCTGGGGCTCCTCCAGATTGTGAAGTAACGACCACGTCTCAGGCCGAGAGCCTCGTGCAAGTCGGAACTTTGTATCGATGCGGTCTTGGTGGGGTGGATTCAAATGAAATCGTTTCTTTGCCAATGGTAATATCTGACACTCGCGCACACACCACGCTGGCCGCTTTGCAGACTCGCTGGGACGAGTGTGGCGTCCATCCATGTTTCTTGGCATCGGTATCGGACTTGGTCATTCTTTGTTTCGTGGTCGATGCATCTGGCTCCAACTTGAAAGTGATTAGATGGATGAGGAATGCTTTGCCTGACAACGTAGTTTTATTGCATATCACGTGCACCTTGCACCAGATAATGAGAATCGTTCACGACATGCAGGGGTGCACTGCGTCTGTCATGAACAGCTTGTATTCGCTCGGCAAACTTATGCAATGGGAAGACTACCGCATGCGCTTCATGCGTCAGGTCGTGTCCATCGTCCGCGACAACTTCGACTTCAGAGAAGCCGAGGAGCCCCCTGCTCGCCGGGAGAACGACTTCGAGGTATTGCTCATGAAGTTCTGTTGCGATGTCGACGTCTTGAGCCCGCCGCGTGCCGACGAGGGTGATGTCGCGAGGAAGTCTCGCGCTGCTCACAGCTTCCTCAACGGCAATTGGAAGAACAAGGGCATTCAGCATTTTTGTCAAGGTTGTTGCGAGAACCGTAGAGTTGCAGAGGACAATGCAGTTAAGATTGTGCTGGAATTTCTATGCCACGCAGCTCCCGATGTGCCGTGCCTTACCCGTTGGGGCAAACAAGTACCAGCTATGTCATATTGGTTCCTCGGCATTCGGTTGCACGGGATCTTCAAGGACGCCTTTAAGCCCTTGACTGCTGGCATCGAGGAGCGATGGGGGAGCGCCTGTCGTCGTCGGCGTCGTCGTCGTCGATGGCCCAACGCTGTTTCAAGGGGTCCTAGCTGGCAGCCAAGACGGCTAGGAACCCTTGAAACATCAAAAACATCAAGCCATCAAAACTTCAGGGGAAATGACGAAGCTGTTTTACGTACCTGTTCCCTATGCCCCCTATGCCCTATGCCCTATGCCCCTATGCCCTATGCCCTATGCCCTATGCCCTATGCCCCTATGCCCCTATGTCCTATGCCCTATGCCCTATGCCCTATGCCCCTATGCCCCTATGCCCCTATGCCCTATGCCTATGCCCTATGCCCTATGCCCTATGCCGTATGCCGTATGCCGTATGCCCCTCCTCCTCTAAGCCCCCCCCCCCTCCCACTCTGTCGCCCTCCCCTCCTCCTCATCGCCCTCTCGTCTGATCTAGTCCTCCTGCCCGCTCCGACTCCTACCTCCTACCTCCTACTACCTCCCACCTCCTACCCTGTTATTGCTCCTCACTCGTCCTTCCTCCCTCCTCTTTCTCCTTTGCCCCTTATGCCTCATCGTCCTGCCCCAGCGTGGAGATCCAGAGTGCAATTACCAATTGCATGTCTCGTTTTCCCTCGGACGCCCATCGCCCACCGCCGCGCGAGGAGGAGCTTGCCGTCCAGATGAACGAGGTTGGGGAGGCCATTCGTGACACTTTCGCTCTGCAGAACGAGCCCAACCAAAGCAACGAATGGAGGGAGGAGTTCAGGAAACGGCGCATTGCTGGTCAAGATTTCGTCAGTAGTCGTAAACACAACAACTCGCTGGGTATGTCTTTGATTATGCTTCGTTCTCTTCAGCGTCTGGTTGCGGGGTCGCTCAAGGACTCCAAGGAGAGCAAACGCCCGACTGACGACGAGGGCGCTGACACTGACAGCAAGAGCAGGCCGAAGTTTGAGCTGATGAGGGAGCGGGCCTTGAAAGTTTTCACCAAATACTCTGACCTCATCGGAGAGCATGTGAGTTCTGCGGACCACGTGTGGTCAATGCTGGATTTCGACGACCCCACTGAAGAACTTGCCTCGGAGATCCGTCACTGTTTGCTGCGAACCATGGCTGGTGAATACATGCGGTGCATTCTCCCTTTCAGTTCGTCGAAGTTCGCAGATATGTTCTCCATGCCGTTCGAGATTCTCAGGCTCCCATGGCGTGCCGAAGATCAGCGCCTCGAACACGCAGATAGGTTTTTCAATCGTACACCCGAGTGTTGCCTGGACGCCTTCGCGCTGTCTCTGAAGATCAATGCTGTAACTCCAGATAACTTATGTTCTCAGTGCACTTTAGCTGCCATTCGGAGGGCAGCTGAAAGCCAGACTCACACCCAGATCCTTGAGACCAGGCATGGGCGGGTCCGCCAATACAGGCAAGTTCGCTCACAGGTGAAGGGCCTCAGGCACCAGACTTCGCAATATGTAATTCGAGAAGTCAAGCGCATGCACAGGGCAGAGACGACGCAGCTCCGGCACCTGCAGGGTGGCAGGAACAATAATAAGAAGATAAGGCGCCGGGAGTCCAGGCTCGGCCGCGTCCGTCAAAAGAAGCAAATAAAGAAGTCGATCCCTACACGCCGGAGATCTTTGCAGCAGTATGTGAATCATCGATCTTTTCTTCATAAGCAGCAACATGGAGTGACAACCAAAGGGGAACAAGCAGCTCTCAGAATTGGATGGAGGAACGATTTCGATAGATTCGAAAAGAATGAGCAGGACATCTTCATTAACGACGAGTTTACACACAACAAGTCCGACTCGCTTGCGGTTGTCGCTGCATGTACAGATGTAGATATTTCCAATATGGGAGTGGGGCATTTCAATTGTGGCACGGTGGATTTCCCTCTGCATCCTGATATCTTGTCAGATCGAGTGCAAGAGCTTGGCTTCCCAGCGTTGCTCGATGGCTCAGAGGCGAAAGGGCGCGTTGAAGAAGCTGCGCTGAAGGCACTTCCAGAAGAGAAGCTCGTTCTACGAGATGCCCCGGAGCTGCAGCCTGCGCCCTTGACCCGCGTGGGGGCGCACATGAGTTGCGACCAGAAGCATTTCGGCTTTTGTGAGCACGACCACAGGGACATCGCAGACGCAGTGAGGAGAATCTACGCGTGGCTCTCGCATTGCGCTGCCCACGCCAGGAGACACCGCCGTGACGAGTTCTCCGTTAAGCACATGCTTTTATCAATGGAGGCTGGTGATGAATCACTTTGTATGCTGTACATTCGGTCGTTGAGGCAAGTCACCACTGGGCAACAGTTGGACATGTGGCTTATCTGCAATCCACCAGAGGATGACCACGAAGGAGCGGGCCATTCTATCGTCCGCATAGTGTACCTCGAAGGCGATCTGATGTTGCGGACGAGCTGGGAATGCGCGGTCATGCTGGCCAGAGCGGCCGCTGCGGTCGCGAAGTTGGTGCAGTACGATGTGGACCCCGTTTATTTGACAGTCATGCACGTCACGGGCTCGACGCCGTACGAAGATGGTTCTGATTGGTTATCGACGCTACCTCGTAAGCTGAAGCCCGTCAAGTTGGTCAAGCGGAAAGGGCCCGCATTTCAAGCATTGACCGTTCTCCGCAAAAAGAGTGGGCATGGTCAGCCGACAGGGGCCGCTAAACGTAAGAGAGATGCTGATGCCGCCCCTGGCCCCCAGGCTCGGCTTGGTCGTTTTGAGGCATTGGTTGAGCAGCGGCTGCGACGCCTGGCTGGAGATCCTGTTCCCGCCGATCACGTTCCACATGGCGGCGACGGGGGCGTCGGCGGCGTGGCGGGCGTCGACGAGGCCTCCAATGCCGACAGCGTCTGCAGTTCGGAGCCCCCCGCCGACGATGAGCGGGACGACGAGGGCACGGACGAGGACAGTTCTGCGTTCTGCGTTTTGCGTTTTGCGGCTCTGCGCTTTGCGCCTTGGCTGCGTCATCTCCCGCTGCGCGGGGGGAGGAAACCCTTTTGCTTGCTCTGCTTGCTCTCATTGCTCTCCTTCCGCTGCTTGCTCTGCTTGCTCTGCTGGCTCTCCTTCTGCTCTCTTTCTCTGCTTGCTCTCCTTCTGCTTTGTCCTCGCCCCCTCCTTCGTTCTTGCTCGCCCTTGTTGTCGCCTCCCTCTCCTCGTTGCCCCCCTTCCGTCGTCGTTGCTTGCCTGCTGGGGTTGTTTGCGTTGTCGCTGCAGGACCTGCCGGACCCGCCAGCGCCGCCACCTCCAGCACCTCCAGTGGGACCACCTTTACCACCACCTCCAATGCCGCCACCTCCAGGAGGGCCACCACCGCCAGCGCCGATAGCTTGCCAGCTGGAGCCGCACGGCGGATACATCATGAGGTCGGATGACATGCCAGTCGTGAGAAAGTTTTCGGCAGCCAGCGGCAGGATCACAGAGTGGCCCAAAGAGAAGCCAACTAGCGTTGGTTGTGTCTGCTACAAGCACGGGTCAACTAAGTGCAGGGGCACGTGGCCAAAGTGGCGAGCTCCCTCGCACGAGGAGATGATTCGGTGGATTCGGAGGGGCCATGACCTTAGTCATGAAGACCACCTCAGATGCGTGCCGGTGTAGGCTGCGTGCTGCGTGCGTTGCTTTGCCATGGTTAGTTTTTTAGTTTTTATTGCGTGTTGCATGTAGTATGTGTTGCCGCGGCGTGTCGCGGTGCGTTTGTTGAGCCCTGGGCCCTGGATTGTAAGAGCTTGCGCAGCTCTCAGGCTCTCAGGGTTTTCGGCGATTTTGGAGAGAAGGGAAGCGAGGAGGAAAGGGGGGGGGGAAGGAGGAAGGAGGATGAGGAGGAACATTTGGAGGAGGAGGAGGAACAGGAGGGGTATTGGGTATTGGGCATTGGGCATTGGGCATTGCCCAGTTACGTTCCTAGAGTTGGGCGGGCTGCGCAGTGGGCGCTCGAGGCAATCCGAGATACACCGATTGCAAGATCGCAGCCCCAGACTGAGTAGAAAGTAGATAGTAGATAGTAGATCAACATCTCACATATCACATCTCCTTACTCCTGAATCCTCAATTTCTCTCCTTCTCTTTATTCTCGCCCTCGTCAAGCTTCCCGACTGCTTATTACTGATTAGTTTTCTCTGCGCTGCCTCATCCTCCTCGTCGCCATCGCCATCACCATTAGCAACATCATAAATCATAAATCATAAATCATCAATCATAAATCGTAATCATCACACTAAGCATCATCAATCATCATCATCATCATCACCACCATCATCATCATCATCAGCATCATCAGCCTCATCATCATTGTCATCATCATCATCATCATCATCATCAGCATCATCATCATCATCATCATCATCATCAACATCAACATCAACATCAGCATCAGCATCAGCATCATCATCATCACGGCTTCTGGATTGGGCCGTCTTGCGGCTGTATTGTGCTCCCCTAGGGCAGTCCCTGGAATCCCTTGAGGCCTTGAGGCTCTGTTCGGCCGTCTTGGGTCTTGGGGTCCTCGTGGGCCGTCGTAGGGTTGTCTTGGGGTCTTCATCACCGTCTGGGCGGTCTCTTGGGACCGTCTTGGGTCATCCAGGGGTTCCCTTAGGCCGTATTGGGCCTCTCTGAAGACCCTTTCGGGCGAGTTTGAAGCCCTCTTGGGTCCGTCTTGGGCCGTCCAAGGACCTTTTGGTCCTTTGGGCTATGTAGGATGATGGTAAGGACGAGGCGGAGGACGTGGAGGAGGAGGACGACGAGAAGGACGAGGATGAGGAGGAGGACGACGACGACGACACGACGACGTTCAGGTCGTGCGAGGGAGGTAAGGGACGCTGCTGCCATAGTGGCGCTGCTTCCAGGCTCTCCAGGCTGGTCAAACGCTGAGGACGACGACGACGACGACGAGGAACGACGAGGGAGACCTAAGACCTAAGACCTAAGACCTAAGACACTACATCACTAACACCTAAAACCTAAAACACTAAAACACTAAAACACTAAAACACTAAGGCCTAAGGCCTAAGACCTACGATCTAAGACTCTTACTAAGACCACGCAGACTGCTCGCCATCCAGCTTGAGATTACATCGGAGTCGCTTTGTTGCTATCCCCTATCCCCTCATCCCTCCCCTCTGCCCCCCCCCCCCCCGAGGATGGCTTAGTGCTTAGTGCTTAGCGTGTCCAGCAAACGTGCCCTTCCCAGCAGGTGCCCGTCTGATTCATTGATGGTTGGGGGTTCGGGGGGTGCGGACTTGCACGGGGCCAGCGGCCTGAGGTCGTCGTCGTCGTCGTCGTCGTCGTCAAGGAATGCTGCCTGCAAGGACGTGTTGTGAGGGGGCTCGCGGCGGGAGGGTGCATTGCAGCATCGTGCTCTGGACCTCCTCCTCCTCCTCCTCCTCCTCCTCCTCCCTCATCCTTGCTCGGGGCTGCTTAGGGCGTAGGGTTGGGGGCGTAGGTCGCGGCGTAGGGCTAGGGGCTAGGGGCTAGGGGCTGAAGGCCAAGGGCTTGGGGCTTAGTTCGTAAGGCTCGGAGCTGAGGGCTCAGGGCTTAGGGCGTAAGTCTCAAGGCTCAGGGCTTCGGGCTTAAGGCTTAAGGTTTAAGGCTCAGGGCTGACGGGCCAGGGGTCAGAACTAATGGCCCAGTGCTCAAGGCTTAGGGCGTAGGGCTCAGAGCCTGAAGCTGAGGGCTCAGGGTGTGGCGCTCGGGGCATAGGGCTCAAGGCTCAAGGCTACGGGAGGGCTAATGGCTAATGGCTTAGGTGTTAAGGGTTAAGGGTTAAGGGTTAGGGGTTAGGGCGTAGGGCTCAGGGCTTGGAGCTCAGGGCTCTGTGCTCAAGGCGTAGGGCTTAGGGCTTAAGGCTCAGGATCAGGGCTGAGGATTGAGGGCTTAAACGTTTTGGCCCAGGGCTCCTGGCTCAGGGCTCAGGGCTTCGGTGCTACGGATTAATGATTAATGATTAATTATTAATTCTTAAGGCTCCGAGCTCAGGGCCGAAGGTTTAAGGCTCAGGGCTCGGGGCTTGGGGCTCAGGGATCGGGGCCCGAGGCTCACGCGCGCTCAATAGTGCAGGCCACCCCTGTGCAATGACGAGGAGGGCCCCTCCCTCTCTTCCTCCTACTCCTCCTCTTACTCCTCCTCCCCCTCCTCCCCCTCGTCGTCGTCGCCGTCGTCGTCGCCCTCCTCGTTCCTCCTCCCCCGCCTTCTCATCATCCCCCTCTCCTCCCCCCGCGGAAGCTCACGCGCGCACGCACGCACGCACGCACGCACGCACGCACGCACGCACACACACACACACACACACACACACACACGCGAGCACGCACGCACACACAGACACACACAGACACGCGCGCGCACGCGCGCACACACACACACACACACACACACACACACACACGCGCGCGCGCGCGCGCGCGAGCACGATACACACACACGCACACACAAACGCACACATATACACACATACGCACACACTGTTCTTCAACGGACGGGCGAATGCACCTGGTCGAAGAAACGTGTTGGCGGCACACATTTACACACGAACGTGCGCCTCACTCCTGGGTACCCGCGCGCGGGGTCGATGATCTCGTATGCGCCGATTACATGTAAATCGTGTTCGAGCGCGTTGCTTCCGATGGCACAAATAGCAGGAGGGCGAGGAAAACGAGGAAAAGAAGAGCAGGACAGGAATAGCAGGAGGACGGGATTTCCCCTCGTGCACACTTGAGTGACATAGCGGAGATCGACAGTGAGAGCGATAGCGAGGTGGATAGTGAGATCGACACATGGATAGTGAGACCCATGGTGAGACCAACAATGGCATCGATAATCGATTGGTGTCCCGATGGTGTCCCGATTGCGTCCCGTGGTGCCCCTTCGGTGTCTCGTCGATGTCCAATTGCCTTGAGATCCGAAGTGGGCCAGATGTTCGGAAAGCAACAAGGGGCATCAAACTCGATCGACCCACCACCTTCTCACGCCTCCTCCGCTCCTCCGTATATAGCCGTTTTGGCATTTTTGACAGTGCGCATCGATAACGCCCAACCCGCAGTGCCTCACATGGACACTATAGGTGGTGGCATGACAGAATGTGGTTCCTACAGTGCCGCGAGTGGAATTGGTGGTAGCATGAAAGATTGTGGAACGCAAACTAGAGATTGCGTAGAGTTCAGCGAGCAGGAACCCTTCGGCAATAGTTATCCATATCAGAGACTCATATTGACAGATTTAGAACAGCAGCCGGCACCAACCAGCAGACTTGGACAAGCAAGAGTGGACGAAGCAGGAGAGTTGGACCCACCAGTGCCATGGACGGAGCAAGCACAGAAAATGTATGATGTCACTAACCAGAATGTGAAATTGTTGCGCGGCTCAGGCGCGACAGGGCCGTTCTTCAATGTCTCAGGGTTCCATAGTAACAAAGGTGGTAACAAGTTCTTACCGTTCGACGAATTCGCAAAGGCATGGCAATACAAACTCGGTCTAGTATTTTGGGGAAGCCCCCATTGGGGGGAAACCAAAAACGATGAGATGACACAGCGGTGGCGAGACTCGGCGCAGTTCAAAACAAACGCATGGGAAAGTATGTCATGGCTAGCGGGGTCAGCGTGCATAATGATGACGTTTCATGAGTGCTACAAGGTGGAATTCTGGAGTCCAAATTATCACCAAGGCTACAGCAAAGGCGGCCCAGACACGCGCGAAAAGCGGCAGTTGGTGGTAGCGCCAGCGTACTTCAGAAACTACACGCCAATAGGTTCAGGCAACGAGTACAGTGAGATGCATTCGAAATTGCAAGTGATGATCGCATTATTGGTGCCGGCTCGTTTCAAAGATCTGATTACGTACTACGACGGCATACACGTTGACGTGGGAATGACCATGCTCAGGATATATCGGCAATTGCACTCGCGAGATGAATATGCATTAGAGCTTGGAGGTCAAACATTTGCATTATCAATGGAATTGCATTTAGCAAGAGAGGCGCAGCTGGCATCGCACACGCCAGAGTATCGCCGCAGCATGGAGGTGGATGAACGATCTGGAATGGAGGTGGACGCTTGATAGTTGATAGTCATTTGCAAGCGATCAAGCATGGAATCACTATGAGTGCATTTGAATATTGGACGGCATTCATGTTTAGCTGGGGCATAGCTGCCGAGCTGGCGCGCGGCGTCCTAACGACATTCATGTTCAACGAACGCTGCCAAGTATCGACAGCTGTTTGGCAGTGAAAAGTGTTGGGTGTTTGACATTCGGTGCGCGCTCGCACGCCTGTAGAAGAACGCACACATATGTTGGCGATACTTCTCATATTCAATTTGATAGCGAAAAGCTTCAATCGGCAGCCTCGCCCAATGAGGCGCGAGCATTACAAGTTACATTGCATTGCGCTTTGCAGTAGGACAAGACAAATAAATAAATAACACATCATAGCACTCATCAACAGCATCATCATCAGCACCATCATCAACATCATCATCAGCACCATCATCATCGCCATTGTCGTCTACCCCTCGTCGGCTGGATTCGGCTCGGAATTCTCAGCGGTGCTGGCCTGGGCTTCGAGAGGCCTTGGCACGCCGCCGCGGGCCCGTGGTCCTCTGGACAATCATCCATCATCCCAGTCATCATCACGGCCCTCATCGCTCTCATCGCACTCACCACCGTCACACTCAAAATCAAGCGGCACGGACCCTCAAACCTCGTCGCCACGCATTGGTTTTCGAAAAAACGTCAGGCGCCAGGCCTCGTCGCAACGGCTGGATTCGGCAACCTCTCGTTGCTATGTTGGCCCCGCACCTCGGGCCCTGATCCGACGAGGCGAATTTCCCCCAGCAGGGGCACCTCCAGAGAACCCGTTTGACCAGGTCCTACGTCGTCGTCGTCGTCGTCGTCGTCGTCCTCGTCTTCGTCGTCGTCGTCGTCGTCGTCGTCGTCGGTCGGCGCCGTCGTCGTAGACGTCGTCGTCGTAGTTCCCATCCGTCTCGAGGCCCTCCACGCCCGCCGACGAGATAGGGGATAGGGGATAGGGGATAGGGCCATGCGGAGGGGGAGGCGGACTTGACGATGAGCATCGGGGGATGGGCTCGAGGTGGATGGAAGGGGGGTGGAATGTGACTTGAGTGGGAAGAGAGGACGGGGACCGGGGGGAAGCCCGCCCGAAGGGTTACCACCCATAGCCCATAGCCCATAGCTTATAGACCCATAGGGTCCACCAGATTCCTTCAGTCTGATAGGGTTCCCGATTTCTACTGGTGTCAAATAGGGGGTCCGAGTTGTACGGATATCGGATATCTCATAATGGGGTCCAAATTAATTCAGTAGCAATATTTCAATCATTATTTTTCCAACTAAGAAAAAAACACACTTCAACAACCATATGCCATATAAAATATGAGTTATAAAATATAAACTATGGGCTGCTGTGCGTAGCCAAACTTCAGCACATATAGAAACTGGGCATGTTAACATGTTAAGTGTGAACTGTATTGTAAACTGTAAACTGTTAACTGTTAGCCATTTACAGCTTACATTTATTCATTGCGCAGATTGACCACATAAAACTCACATCTTCACAATTGGCTGGGACGATTGACAGATTGACCAGACGCAAGTCACTGGGAGGGCTGACCAGTTGATCATATAATATTCACACTTAGCAAGTAACATATTTACCATATTGAGAAAACTCGCTGTGACTATTGACAAATTAACACTATTGACCAGATAAGATTGACAGATTGACTTTATAAGATTGGACACGCTGACCATATGCATGCCGCCCTATGAGATGCCACCCGCGGGGCCGCCCCATGGGATGCCGAAAATGTCGACTCGACCCGAGGCGATGAAGTCGGCGCCGCCCGCGGGGCCGCATCAACCCATGGCGCTGATGCCGAAGAGAGCGCAGCCAACGTCAAAGGGCCCGCCCCCGTAGAAACGCCCAATGCCGCCCAAGGACCCGCTGCCTGCCAGCGCCTGGGCAGAGCCTGGGTAGCGCCTGGGGGCGCCAAGCAGCGCCTGGGCAGCGCCTGCGGCACCAAAGACCAAGGATCGCCCGGGGGCGCCTGGGAGCGCCGGGGGCCGCTCGGAGGCGCCTGGAGACGCCCAGCAACGCCCGAGACCCAGGAGCGCCTGGAGAGCGCTTGGACGCGTCTCGGCCTCGCGTAAGGCAGCGCTTGGGAACTCCTGAGGAGCGCTCGGGAACGCCTGGTGCGTCTGGGCACGCCTGGGAGCGCCTGGGCAATGCCTGGGCAGAGCCTGGGTAGCGCCTGAGAGCGCCTGGGGACGCCTGGGAACGCTGGGGGCTCGGGGCCGCTAGGAAGCGCCTGGGGGCGCCTGGCAGCGCCCAAGAGCGCCTGGGGGGCGCTTGGAAAAGCTTCGGGCCCGCGCAAAGCAGCGCTTGGAGCTCTTGGGGAGCGCTTAAGAGCACCTGGTGCGTCTAGGGGCGGCTGGAAGCGCCTCGCAGCGCCTGCCGGCCCCTGGGCAGCGCCCGGGCTGCGCCCGGGGGCGCCAGGCAGCGCTGTGGAACGCCTGGGACTGTGAGCGCTTAAGGGCGCTTGTACGCGCGCCGCGCGGTAGTTTGCGCTGGGGACGCTGGCCGCTCGCGCACGAAACCATGTGTTTTGCAAGGGCGGGCGGGGGGGCGCGCAAGGTGACGCGCGCCGCGAAGTATCTGTTGCGCATGATTCTGGCGCGCCAGGCGTCCTCACACGCACCGGGCGCTCCGATGCGCCTGCGCGTTCCCCTGGAGCCCCCAAGCGCCCGCCAAAACGAGCACGGGGCTCATCCAAGCCTGGAGGCGCGCCCATCACCATCGCCAGCGCCATCATCATCGTCATCAATATCACCATCAGCATCACCAGCACCATCAGCACCATTATCATCGTCGACGCGTTTGAATTCTATATGTCATGGGACATTGGCGGGCGACAAGTCGGATCGCCAAGTTGGCTCTAAGCTCTAAGCCCTAGGCCTTAAGCCTTAACCATTTCAGATTTAAGCCATTAGCCATTAGCCCTTAGCCTTGAGCCCTAAACCCGGGGCCCTGAGCCCCAAACCCTGGGCCTTCAGCTTTAGGCTCTGAGCCCTGAGCCATAAGAACTAAGCCCTGAGCCCTGGCTGGCCCTTGAGCCCTGAGCCCTGGGCCCTGAGCCTTGAGCCTTGAGCCGCAAGCCCTGGGCACTGAGGCGCTAGGCCCTGAGCCCGAGGTGCAAACGCGCACACCATGTGCCCGCGCTGGCGTCTCGTCGCGCATGCGACGCAATCTTGTGTCAAATCGCTCGAGAATTTGGTGGAACTGCACATCGGCCGCAATGTTTGAAATAATCTGGCGCGCTGCCATCTCGTCGAGCGTCTTCTCTCGGCGCGCGGCCGAGCCGCGCCGCTCGCTTCGCGGTCGAACGACTTCAGACGCCGCAAACGTCGACCGTGGTCGCCGAAAAGGTCGACCTTGGTCGCCGAAAAGGTCGACCTTGGACCCGAAATTTGCGACCTTGCCCAGAGACCCCCCACCTTGGGCCCGGAAAGCCCCGGAAGGCCCCGGAAGACCTCCGGAAGACCCCACCTTACCATGGTCGACCCCCCCACCTTGGGCCCGGAAAGCCCCGGAAGGCCCCGGAAGACCTCCGGAAGACCCCACCTTACCCAAGGTGGCAAGGTCCCCCTGATGCACCATGCCAGCCAGCCCAGGGTCAGAAAATTGCACCCTGGGCTCGCGCCCAGCCCCCGGACGCACAAGTGCGACCCAGAATGGCGCGCCGCTGGCCCATTTTGCACAGCGATTGTCTCGTCGCAAAGCAGCGCGCGGCGCCCGGGGGAGCGCGGCCTGGGGCGCACATCCCCCGGCCACTCCCAATGTCCCGTGGCAGAAGCATCGCGACGCGACAAGGCGCGGGCGCGCGGCGGCGGCGCCCGCTCCCCATCTCGGAGTTCGAGAGTCGCGGGGGCGCAGCGGCCCGACATAATCTGCTGCCTGGGGCCTGGGCCCTCCGCCCTGAGCCTTGAGCCCTCAGACCTTAGCCTTAGGCCTTGAGCCCTGAACCATTAATTCTGGGCCCCGGCCCTTCAGCCCTGAGCCTTAAGCCCCTGGGCCCTAAGCCTTGAGCCCTGAGCCTTACGCCCTACGCCCTGGGCCCTCAGCTCCGAGCCTTAAGAACTAAGCCCTTAGCCCTCAGTCCTTAGCCTTCGGCCCCTAGGTCCTAAGCAGCCCTGAGCCTTGTGCCCTGCGCCTTGGGCCCTAAGCCCTAAGCCCGATGCCCTCGGCCTTCGGCCTTCGGCCCAAGGCCCTCAGCCCCAAGCCCTGAGCCCCGAGCCCTGAGCCTCAAACCTCAAACCTTAGGCCCTGAGCTCGGAGCCCTAAGAATTAATCTGCAATTCCTAAGCCCTAAGCCCTCAGCCCGAAGCCCAAAAGCTTAAGCCCTCAACCTCTACCCTCAACCCTCAAACCTCAGCCCTGAGCCATGAGCCTCAAGCCCTAACCCCAATGCCTTGAGCACAGAGCCCTGAGCTCGAAGCCCTAAGTCCGAAGCCGTAATCCCTTGACCCCTAAGCCAGTAGCACTTAGCCTTGAGCCTTGAGCCCTAGGCCCCGCAACCCACACCCTGGGCCCTCAGCTTCAGGCTCTGAACTCTGAACTCTGGCCTGAGCCCTGAGCCCGAAGCCCTACGTTTTGAGCCCTGAGCCATTAGTTATGAGCCCTGGCCCCTGGCCCTTCAGCCCTGAGACTTCAGCCCGAGCCTTGGGCCCTGAGCTCTACGCCCTAAGCCCTAAGCCCTAAGCCCTGAGCCCTGAGCCCTCAGCTCCGAGCCCTAAGAAATAAGCCCTAAGCCCTAAGTCCTAAGCCCGAAGTCCTAAGCTCCTAAGCCCTGTAAGCCATGTAAGCCACGTAAGATGTAAGCCCTGTAAGCCCGAAGCCCTTAGCCTTCAGCCCCTAGCCCTGCGCCGCGACCTACGCCACCAGCCCTAGGCCCTAAGCAGCCCTGAGCAAGGAGAAGGGAAGAGGAGGAGGCGGAGGAGGGGAGATGGGGAGGGGGAAGAAATGAGTTATGAATAATGCGCATTGAATTGCGAATAGTGAAAAATGTGGTAATGAGGTAATGAGGTAATGAGTAATGAGGTAATGAGTAATGAGTCATTAATGAGATAATGAGTAATGAGTAATGAGAGTAACAAAGTAATGTGTAATGTGGTAATGTCGTTCCGTCGTTCCTGCCCCCGTACCCCACTACCCTCTACCCTCCGCCCTCTCCCCAAACATCTTTCTGAGGCGGCGGGGAGATTCTCCTAGTCTCCTGTGCCACCGTCCCCAGTCCTAGCCTCGAGCCCCGTCGTCGTCGTCGTCGTCGTCAAGGAATGCTGCCTGCAAGGACGTGTTGCGAGGGGTGAGGGGGCTCGCGGCGTGAGGGTGCATTGCAGCATCGCTGGTGCATCCTGGGTTTACTCAGGACCTCCTCCTCCTCCTCCACCTCCTCCTCGCCCATGGGACTCTGCAGCCCCCGGGGCCCCTGGGGCCCTCCCCGACTCCTGCACCAACTGTGTCGACAAACGACGGTGAACCTGGAGTACATTTAGCAGCTGCCTGGCTCGAGTAAGTAATAAGCTACAGGGTTCAGGCTACAGCAACTACTCGCGCAGCCTGTACACTGCACAGTGCACAGCGCACAGCGCACAGCCTTCTCTGCGGCTGCCCCTGGGCCCCCGTCCAGCGACTCGCAGCAGCAGGGCACAATGCCAATGTTCAAGCAGGCGTCGTGGTCCCAGAGTTTAGTGAGCGAAGGGCCAGATGAGGACATCGGGGAATACGCGATCTACATGAAGAAAGCCATGACGCAATTGCAGATCACGGCCTGCCACATGGAAGCGTCAAGGACGGTGACGGACATCAAGGTTGAGGAGCTCATCGCGATGAAGGAAAAGCTGGACATGCACCTCGTGATCGTGCAGCAGGGTCGCACGTCCACCACCGACGAGAGGATGGCCAAGTGCGAGATGACCAGGCTCCTGCAAACCAAGAGCAAGTGCGTCGGGCAGTCGATTGCCAAACTACTTGAGTTCCAGGCCATCTGCAACATGGGAGGCTACTTGCCGCAGATCATGCCGATGCAGAAACAGTATGTCAGGTCATTCGTGGGCGAGGGCGACAGCAGCCAGAATAATGAGGGCCAGCGCGAGCGCAAGTGGACGAAAGACCCGTCTAAGTGGATCGACTACGGCAAGCTCGACATGGACAACCCCGAGGTGTGGAAGCTCTTGGGCTGGAAAAGCACAGCCGATCCCACTGACCCCAAGGATTGGAAACAGCATGGTTGGCAGGACTACGAGCACGAGGGCCCCGAGGCCTGGAAGCAAAACGGATGGATCGACTTTAGCAAGCTCGACATGAGTGACCCTTTGGTGTGGAAGCAGCTTGGATGGGTTGACAGAAATGAGGAGAGCCCGACCAAAGAAATGGATGCCCAGACGCCCAGTCCGACCAGTCTACATGAAGCGAGGATCACCCAGCAGTGGGTATTGGCGATCTCAGCTGACGAGGAAGCAGTACCAACCCTTGAAACCATCGAGGACGACACTGTTGGCAAATAAACGCTGTGCCCTGTGCCCTGTGCCGCCGTGCCGAGGTACCGACATAAGAGACGAGGGTCAGACGCATCACCGTTGACCGACGAGGGCCATGCCGCCATGCCATTTTTTGCGCGTGCCGACTCGTTCCAGCCAGACGCCCGGCCTCATCTCAGCAGGGGCCTTCTTGCGCCAGTAAAAATCGTGGGTGTGGGCTACAGAGTACACCAGCACATCCAGGAAGACTTGAGAGCAGAACTACTGCGCGCACCAGCACATCCAGGAAACGACTTGAGACTTGAGAGAGGGTGTAATGGTGTAATGTGTAATGTGTAATTCACTTGCGTGAAGGAGTCGGGGGGTGAGGGGTGGAGAGAAGTGAAACACACAGAACAAAGATTATACAATCTTGCGGCAAGCGGGAAGGGGGAGGGAGGAGGGGCGAGGAGGAGGGAGAAGAGAGGACAGTTTTGCCTTTTGCCCGTCTGGAGGGCCTTTCTGGGCCTCCTGGAGCGCCCTCGTGGCCACTGGTGGGTCCGCCTCGAGATGCCGGACAGGACGCTCCCCCAGGGGGAGGTCCCGGGGGGGGTCGACGACGACGACGACGACGACGACGACGACGACGGCGACGACGACGACGACGACGACGACAACGACGACGGCGGCGGCAGCGGCTGCGACGACGACGACGACCCACGACGACGACAACGACGACGACGACTTGTCCTTGTCCTTGTCCTCATCCTCCTGTAAATGGTGTAGGTAGCCTGTAAACTGTAAACTGTAAACGCGTAAACGCGTGAGGGGTGTACCGAGATGGTTGGGGCTGTCTTTACAAAGCGACCACCTTTAGTCTGACACTTTCGGATGGTTGAGAATAAAAGCAACGGCAACAGTCACAATAAAAGCACCCCCCAAAACAATGGCACATGAGCCAACAAGCATCAAGCACCAGAGCTGCAGCATTACAGCATCAACAGTCATCCCATCATATGTTAGAGAAGAGTGTATAGTGTATAGCGTATAGTGTATAGTGTATAGTTGTATAGTGTATTGTGTATTGTGTATTGTTGATGACTCAGTGCCTTGTGTGCCCTGAAACTGACACTGAATCGCTGAAACCTGAACCCTGAACCCTGAACCCTTTGTTTCCGTAGCCATTTCGGCTCAAATTAAAGGGGATTGCAGGATTGGGTTTTCAACGATGCGCTAGGCGCTAGGCTATGCGCTATGGGGCTATGGGCAATGCGCTATGCTCTATCCGGCTATGCGCTATGTATACTTGATGGACATCCTGCGCGAGATCGACGACGACAGATCGTCGCGGCCGTGCTTGGCAAGGCTGACGCTCGACGAACTCCTGTTCAGCGACGACGCCGGGTCGCCTCAGCCGTGGCTTTCGGCCAGTGCCAGTGCCAGTGCGACGGCGACGCCGCCTCGTCGCGGCCGTGGCTTTGAGCCAGGGCCAGGGCCAGTGCGTTCAGCGGATGCGACCAGAGCGACGGGCTCATCAGACTCATTTTGTGCAGCTGGTGCGACCATAGCGATAGACTCATCGAGCTCATCTTGTGAAGAGAGTGCGACCATAGCGACTGGCTCACCAGGCTCATCCAGCGCAGCGAGTGCGCCCATGGCGACGGGCTCGTCAGACTCATCCAGTGCATCGAGTGCGACCGGAGCGACGGGCTTATCACTCTTATCACGCTCATCCTGTGCGACTGGTTCGGCCATAGCAGCCATGGCCAAAGCGACGCCGCGACCGAGGCATGTGGCGGCGGCTGGGGCCGAGGCCGCGGCGGCTCACTCTGCTGTTGCGACTGCGAGGGGGAGGGGCAGGAGCAGGAGTTCGCGGCGGAGCGCGCCGGCGACGCGGCCGCCGTCGCCGTTGGCGCCGTCGCCGCTGGCAGCAGTGGCCGTGCGATCGCCGGCTCTTGCGTGCCCACCCTTGCGGAACGATGCTGGTTGGTCGCCCCACGTCCGCTGGGCGCCGCGGTTGTCGCGGAAGGACAAGGACGCCTTGGAGTGGCAGGTGGCGCGGGACGACGCCGTGGAGGTGATGGCCAGGGCGGCCCAGAAGCACACGGAGATCACTCTGTGGGGCAACGGCATGCCCAACGTGCCGCTGGTGGGTTTGCCGCGCGCCGAGCTCGAGTACCGAGTCAGGGATACGGTGCGCCGTTTCCATCGACTTGGAGGTGAGAGCTACGTCGGCAGCACGAGCTGCCCGATGTGGCGCTGGGAGGGTGGGGCTTGCTGGAGGTCCGAAGTTCGCCGAGCCGCTCCGGCCGCAAGACCAGAGATCATGCCGGGCCATCGCCTCGCTTACAAGCGGCTGGTGATCTTAGGATGTTGGCCGGACGAGGAAACAAAGTCGTTGGAGGTGGACGCCATACGTGCCGCGCGCCTCGCGGCGCGGGATTTCTGCGCCGTGCTGCAGAAAAAAGCGGACGATGCCCGCGGTTTCACCATAATGCGCAAGCATTACGCTTTTATGTATGCGTGCTCGACTGTGTGAGGCATTGGGCATTGGGGATTGGACAAGTGAAGCAATGAAAAAGTAAAAAAGGTGAAACGTGAAACGACTGCTGGAAGAAGGAGGAGGAGGAGGAGGAGGAGGAGGAGGAGGGGAGGAGGAGTAGGAGAAGGGGTAGGAGGAGGAGTAGGAGTAGGAGTAGGAGGAGGAGGAGGAGGAGGATCGAGCAGAAAGGACAGCAGACAACAGTTAGCATTTAGCATGTTAGCATTTAGCATCGGTGGGGCACGTCTCGGGTCGAGGGTTCAGCGGAGGCCAAGGACGTCCAAGGATTAAGAGAAGGATAAGGAGGAGGAGGAGGAGGAGGGGACGGAGGACGAGTGACTCACCTTCTGAGCTCCTGAGCTCCTGAGGTTCACACAGATTGGAGATTGGAAATTAGGTTGCAAGTTGTTCTCCACCACACTGCTTGGCTATGATGGTATGCAGTTTGCAGTACGTCCCGAAACATGCTTGCACGAGCACGTCGTGGCTTGACGTTTGAGGCTCAAGATCTCTTGTGCACGCAGTCGAAACTCGTCGATATTAGATATTATTGTATTACTGTCTATTGTCGTATGTCCATATGTCCACCCTTCTGGGCTTAGCATCAGGGCAATGGCTGGAGAGCCTTCCCTCCGACTCCATGCTCACACAGCCGCACGGGCGCTCAACCCAGCTCGATTGCCCAAAGGACGAGGGTGGGGACGGGAACCATGAAAACGCAACCCAGCAGGCCATTACAAATCTGATCACTAACACGGGCGATTGGGCCCGCGAGAAGCTGTTGGCGTCGGTGAGGAGATGCCGCAGGAAGCTCCGCATCGGGATGGCATGCAGTGGTTCCGACATCGTCGTCGCATGTGCCTTTCAGCTGGTCTCCGTTTTACGGTCGCTGTTCGACCTCCCAGAGGAGTTCGGCTTCGAGCACGTCTGGAGCTGCGAGGTTGACCCGTTCAAGCAAACATTCATAAAGAGGAATTTCAACCCCCCTGGATTGTACAATGATATTGCCCAGCTTGGGTATGCAAGCGCATACAACATGATGACTGATCAGGAGGAGACAATTCAGGAGCTTGACATTTTCATCTGCGGCTTCTCGTGCAAAGATATATCAGTTGCGAAATCGCGTTCTACCGCCAAGACTGCATCCAAAGACATCGCATCGGCTCTGGCTTCAGGTATCGGGTCGAGTGCAGAAACATTGACTGGACTATTCAACTACATCGATGTGCACAAGCCCCGGTGCGTCTTAATGGAGAACGTGACGGGGGTCTTGCGCACTGAAGGTGACGGGGATGAGGAGCGCTTCGTTGATGATGTGACGAATGCCACCTTGAAGAACAAAGACTTCATCAAGAGCATCTTCACTTCCTTTGGATATACCCTTCAGTTCCAGACCTTGAACGCGATGGACGCTGGCATGCCGCAATCTCGACGACGCGTCTACATCATTGCTTTCCGGGAGGATGCAGTGAAGATCGAGCCTGAGGTTTTCATCAAGAGTTTCGACGATTTCTACACGTCCTTTACAAGCCCTCCAACAATCCCTCTCGAGAAGTTCTTATTGTCAGATCAGGATTGCGAGTATTGGTTGAACAAAGGGCCGCCCTTGAAGATCCGCAAAGGAGGGGAGCAGGACACCAAGTGGTTTCTTGACCATTCGACGGAGTTCAAAAAGAAGAACGTTCAGTGGCCTCCTACCCCAGAGGACTGTCGCTCGTCTTGCGGCATGTCTTGGACGGCCGCAAATCCACGGTACAGACCAACTCCCCGCGAGGCTGAGATCATCCACCTTTGGGCAAAAACCAGGCCGTTGCCAGTGGATTCTGACGTAGAGGAGGTTATCGACGTCAACCAGAGTGTTACCCGTGTTCGTTTCTCTCATGGGACTAGTCGTTTGTTTCTCCGGCGCCGAGGCCGCTTCCTCTTTGGAGAAGAGTCGTTGCGTCTGCAGGGCCTCTGGTTAGAGCATGCCCCAGCGCTGCGGGAGTTTGAGGACTCCGAACTTGCGGATTTGGCGGGCAATTCGTTCAATGCAGCGAGCGCGACGCATGCTCTCATGGCCTTGCTTTCGGGGTGGGAGGAGGACTCGGTAGAGCTGGCGTGATTGCACAGTGAGCGAGTGATCAGTGATCAGTGACCTCGTGATCTCAATGGCCAACCAGATCTCAGATATGACATATGATATACAGCATCAGTTGGAGGTTGCAGGTTGCAGGTTGCAGAGTTTACATTAGCTTCGCCCACGGGCCCCCAGAAACCAGAAACAGGTTCCTGGTTCCTCGTTCCTCCGTTCCTCCCCTTTACCCTTTACCCTTTAACTTGACCCGTCTCCTGCTCCTCTTGCTCTTCTCCCTCAACATCCCTCATCCCTCATCCTTCAGCCTCCTCCTCATCGTCCTCTTCTTCCTCCTCATCCGCACTCTCTTCCTCCTGATCCTCCTCCTGCCCAGATTGCTCTTGGCAAGATTCTCTCGGAAGAGTGGTCGTGGATTTTCGCAGTCACCTGGTCATTGGTCACCCTTCCCTCCCCTCGTATCCGTGCACCTTCGCAGCCAGCTAGGCCGCATTCATCCTTGTCAGTCGGATTCGAAGCAGGGGTCGAACTCTGGGCGCGAGGTGCGATAGCGTGGGGACGTCAGCCGGTCAGCCGTGCTTTTGCCAGCAATGGTTTGAAGTTTGAAGTTTTGAACGCTACGCAGAAAATACAATCGCACAATCACATATCGCACGCCATCGAGAACAACAGCAACGCAAATAGGACGTCATACGTCATACGTCATCGAAAGCAGCATCACAGCATCACTCACAACTCAGACAATAGCGAGAATCAACAAACAACATATCAGACGCCAGCGAAAGCAGCAACAACCACACTCACATCTCACATCAACGAAACGCGCAACAGCAACAAGCACTAGGAGACTAGGAGCTAGGAGCTAGGAGTTAACGAAAACAATTAGCAATTAGCAGTTAGCAGCATTAATGAAACACCAGCGCAGACCACTAGCCTAGATCGGCGTGTCGAGCTACAACCTCTGAGCTCTGAGCATCGGATCCCCCCCGGAAGAGAAGGAAGAGGAAACAGAGCCACGAGCCACTTCGGTTCGAGAAACGGCACTGCGGAGACAAACTCTGTGATCTGTTATATGTTTACGTCTTACGCTCTTCCTTCGTTTCTTCAGCTATGAGTAGTTTGATGGATCTGTTGGGCAGCGGGCCTCCAGTCGAGACCTCGCAAATGTCGGTGTCAGAGATGCTCGCGCTTCCAGTGCCCGAGAAGCAGGCTCAGCGCGTGTATCATTTGTCGAAGGGTGGCAAGAAGCGCAAGTTCAAGCTCCGCCTCATGGGGTCTACGACCGAGGCGGTTCGTTGCGAGCTCTGCAAGCACACGAGCAATTCGGAGGACCCTTTGTACCCAGGCTACGAGAGGGAGTGGGCTTACTACAAGGCCAACGGCGAGCCGGAGGGGGTGGTGCGTTTCTATTCTTCGGTGGCCCACCGAACCCGCTTCAAAGCTTGGACGCGGGATGAGTTGAGCAAGGACGTGGACGGTAACGAGGAAAAGCAGGAGGAGTTCCTCAAGATCGAGCAGGCGGTGATTGCGCAGAAGCGAAATGGGAACATTGAGCTCGACATGGCGTCCCTGCCAGCGCCGATCCTAATCGTCAAGCTGACCGTCAAGTCAGAGATTTCTTTCCTCAGCCGAAGACGAGGCTCGTGACTGAGGAGGCCTTCAAGAACCGTGAAAGCAATCCTAAGAAGCTGTCGTTCAAAGATGCGGGCATGCTGAAGCTGGTCGGCAACTACGAGGTCGAGCCAGGAGTCTGGAAGAGAGGCTTCATGGAGCTCATCGGCGAGGAGGGCACCTACGAAATCGAGTCCAAGTTCACCAAGGGGACACAGAAGGAACACCTACTCGACGACGGACGCCCCACGATCGACGAGGGCCAGATCGCCGCCAACTTTCATCAGGCCGCGAAGAAGGGCAGCAACGCTGCGGGATCTTCAACCATGGCGGCGAATAAGGTTAACGACATGATCCAAGCGGCGATGGCACGCATGGCGAAGCCGGAGGACTCGGGAGAAGTCGATGTGAAAATGGAGGGCAACGAAGCCCAGGATGATGACGAGGCCATGGGCGAGGATGAGGACGAAGAGATGGCCCAAGAGGTGGCCGCAGAAGCCGCTCTCGGATTCTTCGGAAGCGAACGCCCCGCCAAGCAGTTCGGCAAGAGCGCCAAGAAGCTGAAGCGCACTGCCGAAGAGGACGTGAAAGAGGCATCCGGCTCGTCCAAGAAGAAGGCGAAGTCTGAGGCCATCTTGGTGGCGACCAGGGAGAAGGGCGAAAAGGAGATGAAGGAGGTGTGCATCAAGTTCTACAAGGGCCAGTGGAACCCAGGCCCCCTTGCCAATAAGAAGAAGGCGATGCAGAAGTCCTTGGCAAAAGTTCAGACTGACGTCGAAGGCCGGGTAGACGAGGCAGCTGTGCGCGCCCTGGGTGCTTGGACGGTGCTCGTGGATGTTATCGATCGCATACTTGGTCTCCTCCACTCAATGGCGGCCGTTAAAGCCGTGCTCGGGAGCACGGGGAAGTTGCGCGGCAGTATGGATAAGCAGGCGATCAGTGATTTCATCTCCGAGATGGTGCAAGCGAGGCAGATTCGGGAGCTTCTGGATCACATGCCCTCGTCCTTCCACGAGCTGGACTTCAAGATGTCGGCCTGGCGTGCCATTGAAGAGAGGTCCTTCGGCGCAGCAGTGAAAATCGTGTCGCTGGCTCACATTCGGAGCGTCACGGGCTCGCAGACGGCCCCCGACATCTTGTCGGGGATGCAGAGGTCCGTGATGGGCAAGCTCGTTCAGGAGTGCGCTGGGGGTAGGGACTCCAAGGAGGCAGAGGAGAGCATTCGCGGCCTTGTGACGACCTTGAACGAGGCCGCCTGCAGCGCTGATCACGAGGATAGCTTCACGCTGCCTGACCTCCTCCGCGATATCCGCATCATCAAGACCTTGCTCGATGC
>CAUYUJ010021194.1:86142-143108 GCA_963575745.1 Prorocentrum cordatum | reverse complement strand
CTGCTAGTGCCACTGCTACTGCTAATGCAGCCTGCTACTACTGCTACTGCTACTGCGACTGCTACCGCTGCTGCTACTGCTACTGCTACTGCTCCTGCCACTGCTACTGCTACTGCTGGTGTTGCTGCTACTACTATTAATACTACTTCTACGACGAGTACTTTTACTGCAGCACAGCAGTACCACTACTACAGGCAGTAATTGAGCGGCACTAGTATAATATCAGTATCATTTGGTACAGTCGCTACTTCTTACGTTAGGGCTTCCGAAAGTCCAGAGCAGTATTCTGTTTACTAAACAAACGACGCCCCGCCACCAAGAAAACACCCACCTTGAAAGCGCAGGGCGGGGGGGGGGGTCGATCCTCAGGCCGGCTGATCGACGGTGCCTCCCGCGCTCCGCGGCGGGGATCCATCGCAACCATCGCCGACCCTCGTCAACGGCACCGGCCTCAACGCGGAGTCCGGGGAGGCGAAACCCAACGGCGGCCGCGCCAGCAGGGGGGGCACGAGTGCGACGCGCGCGCCATCCTGCACGAGGTTGCCCCGAGTCTTGCCGCCAGCTTGGTCCCGCACTTCCTTTGCGACGACAAGTGCGCGAACGCGCGTCGGCACTGGAGGCAGTGGTGCATCTCCCGCGTCCGCGTGCAGCGCCAAGCTGCAGCGGCCGTCCTTCGACCGCGTCTGCCGCGGGGCGGGCGATGACGAGCGCCCGCCGCTCTTCCAGCGGCTGACTGAAGACATGCGCCAGATCTCTTGAGGCAATGGCGAACGCGCTCGCGCGCAGTGCTCATCGAAACCGTGTTGTGGTTCCCTGGTTCGCATGCGAAGACCGTTCAAGGGGATTGCGAGCGGCGCAGAGGAGGGGGGCCTCGCATCGTGCTCGCGCCCCGCAGACGCTGGGCTTCGTCGGCGCCCCCCCCCCCTTCCGTCATGGGAGTCGGCGCCAGAGCGCCGATCGATCGCCCCATAGACAGCGACCTGGAGAGGCCCGGCCCCGAATCGCTCCGCAGCTTCGGTTGCGGGGCAAAGTGGGGCGCCGACTCCAGGGCCAGGCCGGCCGCGAGGGTCGCGGCGGATGCGGCGGCGGCAGCGGCGGCCGCGGCCATCGGCGAGGCCAGCTGACCAGCAGGGGCCACGGCCACGGGCTACCGCATCAGCTCCAGCACCAGCCCGGCAAATTCGCTTGCTCTGGGGGAGGAGCGGTAACCCGCAGTCGCGCTCAGCAGGTGCGGCATCCCCCCAGGTGTGGCGGAGGGGTTCCAGTGGCGGGCCCGCGAACTCCGTCAGGCTTGCCGCTCTGGCGTCGGGGGGGCAGCTGCGGCGGCGGGCCTCCGGGCTGTTTTGAGGGCGGCAGGGGCGGCGGCCCCCTCTGCTCCAGATTCGACAGCAAGCCAGACGTCGACGCGCTTCAGCAAGTGGTGTCGCCCGAGGTCGCGTTGCGCTCGGCAGGCGCGGCATCTCGCCGGAAGGAGTCGATGGGCCCCGGGCGTGGGCGGAAAGGCGCCGCGGGGCCTCCCGCTCCCAGGGCGCCCCTGGCGGCATCCCCAGCTCTCACCTCTCCTAGCGCCCGGCTCGCGCTGTCCGGCCTCGCCTGGGGCGCGTGCCCGAGGCTCGGGCGCGAAAGGCTTGTCGGCGTGCGTGCGCTGCCCGCGCTGGCGGGGGGTTCCCCGCGTATCCGTGGGCACTTTACATTGTTCTACTTCACAGTGTTATCTTTTTTATTTTGCTCTACCTAGCTCCATTTATTTTGCTCCAGTGTGCTCGATTCTACGCCGCTCTGCTCTATTCTGTTCTATGCAATTCTGTGGGCTAACGCCGCGTTTGCCGACCCCGTGAAATTGTCCGCCATCCCATATTGGGCCTCTTGGGGCCCTCTTGAGGCCTCTGCGGCCCTCTCTTGGGCGCAGGTCCAGAGCGCAGTTGATAGCGCGAGTGGACTACGTTGTGAAGGAAGATGGGCGAGGCGCGCGGGTGCCGTTCCCTGATGTCCCCGAGATGGGCGCCCAGAGACACGCGTGGGTTCAGGCGCGGAATGGGCGCCCGAGGAATCTGAGTTTTCGCGGGGCCCCGCAGCCGAAGCGCGGGGCGGAGGGAGAAAAACGCAATGGGCGCCTGCTGGTGGCGCATTTTCAGGCGCCCGCGCAACGGGGAGGCGTGGGACGTGGAGTGCCGCGTCTGCGCGAGTTTCGCGGGCCGCGCGGGTTTTGGGCGGAGGCGTCGATGGCGTGGGAGGCGCGCCGTTCAAAATTGCATGGGCGCGGTGCGCCTGCGGCGTCGCAGACGAAGACCTCGTCGAACAAGAGGGCGAGTTGCGCGCCGACGAAGTGCTGGGCCCCAGGATTGTCGACGCGGCCGCCAGGCGGAAGACGCGCGTCGGGCGCGCGCCTTGGGGGGGATGACAGACGAAACAGCGCAGTCGCGGAGGGTGGGAAAGAAAAAGCCGGGGGGCGATGGCCAGGGGCGACGCCGCGTCGGGCGGGCGCGCGAGTGGGGGGAGCGGAAATCGAAAGAAACGCGGCGAGGGCGGGTTGTTTAGGTGGGGGGACGACGCAGTGCAGAGGGCGCAGGCGGCGGCCGCGGCGTCGAGAGCTGAAGAAGGCGGGGGCGCCGGAGAGGCGGGGGGTGCCCCGCGGGTCATTGCGGGGAAGAAGGCAGCGGCGTCTAGCATGCGGAGGTGGACAATCGGGCTTGCGGATGACGGGCTGGCGGTCAGCGTGGCCTCGTGGAGAAAGTGGCCGGTCGGGTTCTGGCTCAAGGGTTCGCTGCTCCTGCGTTGGGCGAGAAGACGTGCCAGAGACGCGCCGATGCGCAACCTCTCCTGTGGTTTCTGCGCGGCGGTCCAGGTGCTGGGAAGAGCTCCGCCATGGGCGAGATCCGGAAGGGGTTGTTCAAGAGGGGGGTGGGGTGGGCGCGCGGCATGGACTTCCAGGCGGCAGCTTTGCAGGCCTCGAACGCGTCGGCCCTCGACGGACATGCAAACCACAGCGCGCGCGGCATGGGCGTGGCGACGACGAGAGGGCGCAGCGACTGGAAGCGCAGACTGCAACGGGAAGACGACAAAAAGAAATGGCTGCGCAACGAATGGCACAGTTGAAGTGGCTCGCCATCGACGAGGTGGGCATGGTGAGCGCGAACCCCCTTGCAGGGTCCAGCGAGCACCTGCGGTTGTGCGCGTCAGCGGCGAGCGATGCTGAGGTGGGACAGGACATCGGGGACTGGCCGTTGGAAGGCGTGAGCGTTTTGTTTTACTGAGATATTTGCCAGCTGGAGCCGCCGATGGGGGCGGCAATCAATGGGCTGCCCGCGCTGCATCTGAGAGGTGCACGGAAGTGCGCGCTGGGTGCCGCGGAGGCTAGGGGCAGGGCAGGGAATGACGGAGTGGACCGAGTGCAAGCGCTTGGAGGACCAGGACGTGTGGTTCCTTGGAGTGTAAGACGAGTTTCGCCGTGGGTCGCTGACTGAGCGCGCGCGCAGTTTCTTGCGCGGCAGGCCGACGGACGCCCCGGGGTCACGGGCGCGCGGCTCGGCGCCGTGCGGGGGCGCGCGTTGTCGATAAGGCGCAGAGGCATCTGCAATAACTGGCGCGCTGGAGCGCGCGGCGTGCAAGGCGGAGCGAGAGAAGGGGAAACTCGTGGCGACGTCGCTGGATGGCGCGCGATTCCGGAGAGAGATTTCTGTGCAAGTCTTTGCCGTTTATGCTAATTAGGACATTCGGTGTCGCGTTGGAAAGCAGGGGGCTGCGCAGTTGGCAAAGGAGCGAGGAGCGCAGCTGATTTGGGTCGCTGCGAGAGACCGTCCTTGCCGCGGGGGTGGAGCAGGGCGGCCGTGCGCGGTGGGGGGCAAAATGCGGTGGTTGGGTGCCGCGATAAGGAATGCGCAAGCTTGCCGGGGTGACTGCCGTCGGCGAAGGGCATGCCCATGGCGCAGGCCGACCGCCTTGATCGGTCGAAGAAGCAGCTACTGCGAGGTCGCGCGGCGACGATTCATGGGCGGGTCTTGCATGAGGACGAGGTCGTGGGAGATGCAGACGAGGGGGTGCTGTTGCATCTGCCCAGAGTCATTGTCCTGGATTTTCGCGCGAAGGACTGGCGTATCCCAGGGTGGGGGCCAGGCCTGTCTCTTATCTTCCGATCGAAAGGGCGCTGATGGTTCTTGGACGATGCCGGAAGCAGTCGGTCTTGGTTGTCAAACGCGCAGTTCATGATCACTCCGTCGTTGGCAGTGACGGCGCGCGCCGCGCGGGGCTGGGCCGCGGGCGCAGTGGTGGCGGACTTTGGCGGCTTACCTCGGCGGAGCAACTGGACCGAGGCCGCGGAGCAACTGAAACCAAGCGGCGGAGCAACTGACACCAAGCGGAGGAGCGGCGGAGCAACTGAGCCAGTTGTTGGCCCAGTTGCTCCGCCCGCCCATCTCAGTTGCTCCGCCCGCCCCCCGTCCCCCCTGCGCCTCTGGGGCAGTCTCAGTTGCACCTGGGGTGGTTGCAGTTGCCGCAACAGAACCCAAGCGGCGAAGGGCGTGGAGGAGGGGGACGAGGCGGAGGAACGGAACGGGAGAGGAGGAGGAGGAGGAGGAGGGGGAGGAGGAGGAGGAGGAGGAGGAGGAGGAGGAGGAGGAGGGCTATCGGAAGCGAGCGGGCGAGAACGCAAATAACATTGATTTTCTATGGGTGTTTCAAAGTTTTTGGCTTCTTGAGCCTCCTTGGGAAGCTTTTTGGACTCCTGGAGCCGTCTCGGGGCGGTCTTGGGCCCTGTTGGAGCGTCTTCGAGGCCATCTTGAGGAATCTTGCGCCTTCTTGGGCGAAACAGTACCCTCTGGCACCTCGCGGGGCGCCTCTTGGGCCCGTCTTGGGGTGCCTCTGGGCCCCTCCGAGGGCCCTGGGAAGGGTGCAAGAGGGCCCCTAGAGGGCTCCCAGAGGCCCCCAAGGGGGCTCCAAGAGGCCCCGAAGAGAGCCCAGGAGTACATTATAAAACAAGCTGTTTTTATAAGCTGGCCTGGGGCCCTCTTGGGCCCGTCTTGGGGCGCCTTTGAGCCCCCCCGAACGCCCTGGGAAGAGTCCAAGAGGGCCCCTACAGGGCTCCCAGAGGCCCCCAAGAGGGCTCCAAGAGGCCCCCGAAAGGGTCCAGGAGTACGTTATAAAACAGACTGTTTTTATAAGCTGTCCTGGGGCCCTCTTGGGCCCGTCTTGGGGCGCCTTTGGGCCCCTCCGAACGCCCTGGGAAGGGTCCAAGAGGGCCCCTACAGGGCTGCAGGAGGCCCCCAAGAAGGCTCCAAGAAGCCCCCAAGAAGGCCCCGGAGTACCTTACAACACAAACTGTTTTTATAAGCTGTCCTGGGGCCCTCTTAGGCCCGTCTTGGGGCGCCTCTGGGCCTCTCGGAAGGATATGGGAAGGGTCCAAGAGGTCCCCTAACGGGCGGGGCGGGTCGGGCCAGGCGGGACATTAAAGTATGATGCATCATCGAGTTGGCACGCGAGTACCCTAACGGGCGGGTCGGGTCGTGTCGGGCGGGCGGACCCTAACGGGCGGGTCGGGTCGGGTCGAGCGGGACATTAAAGTATGGTGCATCACCGAGTTGGCACGCGAGTGCCCTAACGGGCGGGTCGGGTCGGGTCGGGCGGGCGGACCCTAACGGGCGGGTCGGGTCGGGCCGGGCGGGACATTAAAGTATGGTGCATCATCGAGTTGGCACGCGAGTACCTTGACGGGCAGGTCGGGTCGGGTCGGGCGGGACATTAAAGTATGGTTCATCACCGAGTTGGCACGCGAGTGCCCTAACGGGCGGGACGGTCGGGTCGGGCGGGCGGACCCAACCCGGCGGGGCGCTCTTCGGGTCGGGCGGGTACATTCACGCCTTTGACATCAAGACATTTGGGCAGAGCACGCGTGAACCCAGTCGGGACGGATCGGGTCTGGGCGGGGCAGACCCTACACGGGCGGGACGGAGTTCGTTTTCGGGCGGGGGGGGCGGACCCTAACGGGCGGGACGGATCGGGTCGGGCGGGCGGTCCCTAACGGGCGGGTCGGGTCGGGTCGGGCAGGACATTAAAGTATGATGCGACATCGAGTTGGCACGCGAGTACCCTAACGGGCGGGACGGGTCGGGTCGGGCGGGCGGACCCTAACGGGCGGGTCGGATCGGGTCGGGCGGGCGGACCCTAACGGGAGGGTCGGGTCGGGCCGGGCGGGACATTAAAGTATGGTGCATCGCCGAGTTGGCACGCGAGTAACCTAACGGGCGGGTCGGGTCGGGTCGGGTCGGGCGGGCGGACCCACACTGGCAGGTCGGGGTCGGGTTCGGGCGGACAATAAAAGTATGTTGCGTCCACAGAAGTTTGCACCGAGTACCCAAACGAACGGTGCGGGTCGGGTCGGGCGGGCGGACCCTAACGGGCGGGCCCGGGTCGGACCAACGGGCGGGTCGGGTCGGGTCGGGCGGGCGGGACATTCAAGTAGAATGCATCATCGAGTTGGCACGCGAGTACCCTGACGGGCGGGACGGGTCCGGCGGCCTGGCGGACCCTAACGGGCGGGACGGGTCCGGCGGGCGGGCGGACCCTAACGGGCGGGACGGGTCGGGTCGGGCGGGACATTAAAGTATGGTGCATCATCGAGTTGGCACGCGAGTACCCTAACAGGCGGGACGGATCGGGTCGGGCGGGCAGACCCTAACGAGCGGGACGGGTCGGTTCGGGCGGGCGGACCCTAACGGGCGGGACGGATCGGGTCGGGCGGGCGGTCCCTAACGGGCGGGTCGGGTCGGGTCGGGCAGGACATTAAAGTATGATGCGACATCGAGTTGGCACGCGAGTACCCTAGCGGGCGGGACGGGTCGGGTCGGGCGGGCGGACCCTAACGGGCGGGTCGGGTCGGGTCGGGCGGGCGGACCCTAACGGGAGGGTCGGGTCGGGCCGGGCGGGACATTAAAGTATGTGCATGGCCGAGTTGCACGCGAGTACCCTAACGCGGGACGGAGTACTGGTCGGCGGGGCGGACCCTCAACGGGTCGGGTCGGGCGGGCGGACCCCAACGGGCGGGTCGGGTCGGGTCAGGCGGGCGGACCCTAACGGGCGCGTCGGGTCTGGTCGGGCGGGACATTAAATTATGGTGCATCATCGAGTTAGCACGCGAGTACCCTAACAGGCGGGACGGATCGGGTCGGGCGGGCAGACCCTAACGGGCGGGTCGGGTCGGGTCGGGCGGGCGGACCCTAACGGGAGGGTCGGGCCGGGTCGGGCGGGACATTAAAGTATGATGCATCATCGAGTTGGCACGCGAGTACCCTAACGGGCGGGTCGGGTCTGGTCGGGCGGGGGGCACAGATGGCACAGATGAGCCCATTAGCCAGAGGCACCTGGGGGGCGGGTCGGGTCTGGTCGGGCGGGGAGCCCCTCCGAGGGCCCTGGGAAGGGCCCAAGAGGGCCCTTAGAGGGCTCCCAGAGGCCCCCAGAGGGGGCTCCAAGAGGACCCGAAGAGGGCCCAGGAGTACGTTATAAAACAAGCTGTTTTTTATAAGCTGTCCTGGGGCTCACTTGGGCCCGTGTTGGGGCGCCTGTGGGCCCCTCCGAGGGCCCTGGGAAGGGTCCAATAGGGCCCCTAGAGGGCTCCCAGAGGCCCCCAGGGGGGCTCCAAGAAGCCCCGAAGAGGGCCCAGGAGTACGTTATAAAACAAGATGTGTTTTTTATAAGCTGGCCTGGTGCCCTGTTGGGCCCGTCTTGGGGCGCCTTTGAGCTCCCCCGAACCTTCTGGAAAGGGTCCAAGAGGGCCCCTAGAGGGCTCCCAGAGGCCCCCAAGGGGGCTCCGAGAGGCCCCCAAGAGGGCCCAGGAGTACGTTATAAAACAATATGTTTTTATAAGCTGCCCTGGTGCCCTCTTGGGCCTGTCTTGGGGCGCCTTTGGGCCCCTCCGAACGCCCTGGGCATGCTCCGAACGTCTTGGGCCTGTCTTGGGGCCGCCTTTGGGCCCGTTGGAAGGCTCTGGGAGTCCCCCGCCCTCCGTCGAGGCCCCTCGCGGCACGCGCGGCCCCGGGTGCAGCTGGGACCGGAGCGTTGCTCCCTGCAAGGGTCCAGGAGGGCCTCTCTCGGGCCCTTCGCGGAAGCCCTCTTGGCGCATGGGGCAGCCTGGGGCAGTCTGGGTCAGTCTGGGTCAGTTGGGTCAGTTGCTGGCCCAGTTGCTCCGCCCACCCGTCAGTTGCTCCGCCCGCCCCCCGGCCCCCTTGGCAGTCTGGGGCAGTCTGGGGCAGTCTGGGGCAGTCTGGGGCCTCTGGGGCAGTCTGGGGCAGTCTGGGGCACAGTCTGGGGCAGTCTGGGCCAGTTGCAGTCTGGGGCAGCTGGGGCAGGGCAGTCTGGGGCAGTCTGGGGCAGTCTGGGTCAGTCTGGGTCAGTTGAGGTCTGGGGCTGCTGGGCCAGTTGGGTCAGCCTGGGGCAGTCTGGGGCAGTCAGTCTGGGGCAGTCTGGGCAGTCCGGGTCAGTTGGGTCAGTTGGGTCAGTTGGGTCAGTTGCTGGCCCAGTTGCTCCGCCCACCCGTTTCAGTTGCTCCGCCCGCCCCCCGGCCCCCTTGGCCGTCTGGGGCAGTCTGGGGCAGTCTGGGGCCTGTCTGGGGCAGTCTGGGGCAGTCTGGGGCAGTCTGAGGCAGTCTGGGGCAGTCTGGGGCAGTCTGGGCCAGTTGGGGCACTCTGGGGCAGCCTGGGGCAGTCTGGGGCAGTGTGGGGCAGTCTGGGGCAGTCTGGGGCAGTTGGGTCAGTTGGGTCAGTTGTTGGGTCAGTTGGGTCAGTTGCTGGCCCAGTTGCTCCGCCCACCCGTCTCAGTTGCTCCGCCCGCCCCCCGGCCCCCTTGGCAGTCTGGGGCAGTCTGGGGCAGTCTGGGGCCTGTCTGGGGCCAGTCTGGGGCAGTCTGGGGCAGTCCGAAGCAATCTGGGGCAATCTGGGGCAGTCTGGGCCAGTTGGGGCCCTCTGGGGCAGCCTGGGGCAGTGGGGCAGTTGGGGCGGTCTGGGGCAGTGTGGGGCAGTCTGGGTCAGTTGGGTCAGTTGGGTCAGTTGCTGGCCCAGTTGCTCCGCCCACCCGTCTCAGTTGCTCCGCCCGCCCCCCGGCCCCCTAGGCGCCACCGGGGGCGGTCTCAGTTGCAACTGGGGTGGTTTCAGTTGCTCCGCCAATTGCTTCCCGGCGATGCACCATCGGGCGCCCGTCGCTGGTAGGATCCTCAAGAGTACACTATTGGGCTCCAATGGTAATCTGGCAATTTAATACATCCACCTTCCCGACACATGTGTCCCCATATCCATTTTCACATGTGTTTTTCGCTTGCTGCAGGCTGATTTTAACTCGCGCGTGTTCGGTGGCAACCATTGTCTGGCCCGCTGTGTTCTGATGGTCGACTCTAATTTCGCTTTGGAAGAAGAGGGCCTTTGCAGAGGTTATGGGAGGGGGCTGTCTCCCGGCGATTCGTCCCGCGCGAGAATATTCCACAAGTTCTTCCCCCACATCGCCGAGCTCTACCAGGATCAGGACACCCGTCGGGGTCAAAAAGGGAAAGCGGTCCACATCGCTTCTAGGACCGATCGTCTGCGCACCTTCCTCCCCCCCGCACTTCTTCGGGATGCGACGGCAGGTGCTGGGGTCCTTGGCTCCCTGAAAGCTCTCATGGCGAGCGATAATTTGCCCGTGGCGGCCTCCCTGGAGCTTCTGTCCCCTTCGGATTGGCGCCCTGTCATCTCTCCGTGGATTGCGCTCTCACTTGAGTTTCGCTCTGCCGTTGCTGGGCTCTTGGGTGGTGCCCCACCGGCCTGGGAGGCCCTAAACAAATTTCAAATTACCAAGGAGTATTTTTCGAGGCCGCCTCTGCAGCACGTGCTGCACTTGGAACTCGCCAAGCCGTCTCTCACCTAGATATGCATCATTGGTCACTCGCTGCTCTCCGTGCCCTTCGCCTCGGGCATGCGCCGCGACTCCGTCGCGCTGTAGTGTGCTATCCGCGGCTTCGTGTTCATTTTAATGATGGCCTAATTGAATGTGTTCATGTTGATGGTCTGCGTCAACGCGTTCAATCTCTGTGTAACAAAATATGCAATGATGGGGAGGCTGAAATTCACACATCCAAGCTCGATTGCGAGCGTAAGCGTGACCTGTCTGCTCGTAACCAACGCCGCAAGGAGCTTTGGAGTAAGTTCCGCCGGCGCACCTACCTCTCGACCGTGCGCGATGATAATGGGCCCCCTCTATCGTCCTCTGAGGCCTCTGCAGATGCCCTTCGTGACTATTGGCGCAATGTCTTCAAGGCCTCTTCAGTGGGCCCCTCCTTGTGGGAAGAGATCAACCCGTTCATCCAGTTTCTCTCGGGGTCTCATGACCAGGAGTGGCAACTTTCCTATAGTATTTGGTGTGAGCTTATTCTGACATGTCACCATAGTATGCCTGGGCCCGATGGGATACCCCGCGCACTTTTGGAAAAATGAAAGTGCTTCCAGAATTCCACACAGCGTTTATATTTTGCTCTTCGATGGTCATGTGCGCCAGCTCCCAGACGACATGAAGAGGAGCCCCCTTGGATTTCTTCCGAATGCGACTAGGCGTCTCAGCATGAGTGATACCGACATTAAGTTGCTGGCCAACGCTTTCACCATCCCTCTTGTTGAGCACGCATCCTCCCTTATTGGCAACGAACAGGCGTGTGTTCGTGGGCGCGGTATGCTGGCGAGTGTTTAGCGCGCTGAGGCGTGGGGCATTACGCACCGCATGCGCGGCGACATGTTCTCTCTCCTCCTCGCCGGCTTCTCCGCGGCCTTCCCCTCACTTGCTATCTCTGTGCTTTTCCACGTTCCTCGATGCATGCGCGCCCCTGCTCGCGCGATTCGGTTCTTCGGATTGGTGCGCGAGAGTAACGTTGCCCAGGTCGCCATGTCTGGTAATCGTTTTGATTGGATCGACGCTCGCTCTGGAGTGAAAGAAGGTTACCCTGCCTCGATGTACCTCTTCGTGGTTGCGGTTGACCCCCTGCTTCGATGGATTCGCCACCGCTGCTCTTTCCATATGAGCATCAACCTCGCCAGAGCTGATGACTCCCTCTTCGGGCTTGTCAATGCCCTGCGTGATCTAGGACCTGTCTTATCTGCTCTGGCGTCGTTGGCGAAGGTTGCCAACCTACGCCTGAACTCTACGAAGTGCCAGCTCATGATGCGTTGTGAACTGCCTCGTGATATTCGGAAGGCTACCCTCGAGTCCTATGGCTCCCCGTTGCAGGACCTCATTGCCTGCCCCGGGGCGCTTTATCTCGGAGTTCCGATTGGCCCCGAGGCCCGCAAAAACGTCTGGGGTGATATTGCTCCTCGGTTCCACCATCGCATCCGCCATGCTCGGGACCCTGGGTTGGGCTCGCTCTGCCCGCCGCTTCGTTCAGAGTCACGCGCGCCTCGCTCCTGCTGTTGCGCTCTTAGATGCCCCCCCCCCGAGCAAGTCCACTGCCGAGATGTTCAAAGAAGGTGTTCCGCTACTTACTGCTGGCCCGGGGAACGCCATATCATACCTATGCGACCGCCCTGCGGGCGATAAGGAGGTTGGGGGTGGGTGTGTGCGTGTGCGTGTGCGCGTGTGTGCGCGTGTGTGCGTGTGGGGATTGAGATCAAAGGTTGATAATATTGGTAAGATGGGTTGGGTAAGATCAGATGGGTTGGATTGGAAGAGATGGATTTGATGATCTAAGATGCATTGGATTGGCCCGCCGCAGGCGCAGAAACAAATGAATTGATGTATTGGGTTGGATGGATTGGATTGGGTGGGATTAATATGATGGCACAAGATGGGCCCGATAAGATCAGATGGATTGGATTGGACAAGGTGGATTGGATAAGATAAGCTGGATGTGATCAGAGAGCCCGCCGCGGGCGCCGACATAAATGAATTGATGGATTGGGTTGGGTGGATTGGATTGGATGGAATAAGATGGATATGATAAGATAAGATGGCTTGGATTGGAAGAGATGGATTGGATAAGATAAGATGGATTGGATTGGCCGCCGCAGGCGCAGAAACACATAAATTGATGTATTGGGTTGGGTGGATTGGATTGGGTGGGATAATATATGATGGGGCAAGATGGTCTGGATGAGATAAGATGTATTGGATTGAACAATATGGAGTGGATACGATAAGCTGGATTGGATACGAAAGCCCGCCGCAGGCGCCGACATAAATGAATTGACGGATTGGGTTGGGTGGATTGGATTGGATGGAATAAGATGGATTGGTTAAGATACGATGGGTTGGATTGGAAGAAATGGGTTGGATGAGATAAGATTGATTGGATTGGCCCGCCGCAGGCGCAGAAACAAATGAATTGATGGATTCGGTTGGGTGGATTGGATTGGGTGGGATAAGCTAAAATGGGACAAGATGGGTTGGATGAGACAAAATGGATTGGATTGGACAAGATAGATTTGATAAATTAAGCTGGATTGGATAAGAAAGCCCGCCGCAGTCGCCGAAAATAATGAATTATGAAATTATCGACATGCGTTAGCACTGGGACGCCCGGGACACCCGGGACACCGCCCGGCCCAATTGGGACACTTCCCAGCCACTGGCGGACGGGAACGGACTTCGTTCCTATTTCGGCCTGGCTACAGGTGGATCACGCGCAGCTTCGCTTCGCCCGCACGCGCGACCCGAAAGCGAAACCGAAACCGGTTTCCCGGCGGGGGGTCTCCGTCTCACTGCGATCACATCCCCCAACCTCCAAGAACTTCGTCACTCAATTTAAAGAGATCGGATTGGGCGCAGAGTTTACCGACATCCAGGCTGTGGCGAAGGCTGCGCGTCTCAGGTACTTGCTCCGCTCCCCTGTCTTCTTCCCAGGTGCTCGCAGATCTTGAGGCCGCACGTGATGATATCGAGCATAGACCCTTTCGCTGGCACCGTGGATGGCATCAACACTCATTCATACCTTACACGCATGATCTACATTCTTGGTACACAGTATGTAGCCCCCGTTTCGATATTGCGAGTAAGTTTCTTCAACAGAAACTGTATGCCTTCCTCCGAACGAAATAAACACCCCTACGGAGCCGGCCAAATCTATCATCCTGCGGCGCGCCCGGTATTTTATTCCAGCAGGTGGAGCTTCGATGATCACTGATATTTGTCCGAATGTGAAGAAGGTGGGGAAGGACACCTCTATGTACCTTGGAGTTGCGCCGCTGCGTTTACTCACCGCATCTTTCAACACAAGTGCGAGATGTCATAGTATTTCTGCTGGCTGTCTTTTTGGATGCGTTCCGCCTTCCCCTGGGACCGACCTGGACTCCATTGATCACTATTGCATCTGCCCTGGACTTCGGGACCTTCTGAAAAAATGGTTGGGGCCTTACCTGGAAAAGTATTCTGGACCTATCAGTGGACCGAATGGCGAATGCCCATACTGGTTTTGTCTCCTCCTCCTCTTCCGTTAACCTCTTGAAGTCTGTTTGTTGCGTGTTGCATGCTGCGATGTTTTTCTTGCTGCTCATAATGCCCGTCGTCGCCTCTTTCAATCTGGTTCCCCTGCAGAACTTTTCGAAGCCCGTCTGAGAGTTACCTCTCGGAGGCATCGTGCTCTGTCAGACGCCTCGTTTGGGCGTACTCCTGCAAGCGCGCGCAGGCTCACTCCGTGCCCTCCTCCCCCTCCTCCCCCGAATGTGCAATTTGTTGAGGCGCTACCACCTCGGATGAAAGGCGCGCCACGTGGTAGATGGGAGCCTCCCCAATAATTGCTCCGCCCCTTTTCCTCACGAGCCTGGCCATGCAGATTCTTTGACGGGAGGGGCGATCTGCCCAACTGACAGGAAACTTAAAGAACTCAGCGTGGACTGGGGCAATTTTTTATTAAAAAATTGGTCTCACCTCCCCAGCATTCGGTTTTTGAGAGGCCTTATGGCCGGTGCTGCCGACCCGGAACGACGACGACACGACGACGACGGCATTTGTTTATGCCAGCGCTTCGAGTTACAGTTGTATAGGTAACGCTGCTCTGCAGCGGCCAGTGATGCCCGCGAGGTCGGGCCGTCGGTCGGAGTCAGCTTCGGATCGACCTTCGACCTTCGACCTTCGGAGGTCTTGCCCTGATTTCACGCGCCGGGGCCGTTTGCGGGCCCTGGGACCATCGAAAATTGATCCGGATTGAGAATCCAGTCCTTTCGTCGCCGGGTCTTCGTCGCCGCCGTCGTCGTCGCCGTTGTCGCCGTCATCGTCGTCGTCGTCGTCGCCGTCGCCGCCGCCGCCGCCGCCGCGACCCCCCATCGGCCCCCCAACGAGCCCCCATCGCCCATGGACCGCTGACAGGGGTTGGCGGATGCATCGGCCCCCCAGCGCCCATGGATCGCCGACAGGGGCCCGATAGCCCACCCCGCCCAGGAGCGTTCGGATTCGCTTTCGGGGGGCCTGTCAACGACCTGTCGACGATGTATCGTCGATTCCAGCTCGATGATTTCCCCCTGAGTCGTTCCCCCCTTGTCGTTGCTCCACAGGAAGGAAGAAAATAGTCGGAGCCGCAAGTGGGCCCTGCGCGTGCGCAGCGGCGATATGGACCGACGGTTCCGCTCGAGAGTTGTCGTCGGCAGTCGTGCCGACAGGCCGCTGCCGCCGAGGCTGCCAGCTGCGCCGCCGCTGCCGCGGGCGCCTCGGCAACCGTGGAGGCGCGGGCCCAGGGCTGGACAGGTCCGCCGTATTGTCATCCCGTCGTCGCCATGAAGGGGAAGTCCAGCAGTGTCGAGGCGTCCTGGTCTGCCCGCACGCCCCTTGCAAACACGTTATGAGTTTTCATGTTGTGTTCGTCGGATCGGGCGTCATGAGGCCATTCCTGGCTGAGACAGTCTCGTTTCAAGACATCGGCTCTATGTTCTGAGAGCAGAGCAGTGGTCAAATTATCCGTAAGGGCTTCGCTCCCTGCCGCCGGCCCCCTTTCTATCAGAATGGGATACATCAGAGTCGCGTCGGTGCGTGTCGGCGCTGCCTTGGCGCATCTGGGAACATCATGCGGTGGCGGATAGAAATCATCAGCGCATATCGAGAAGTTGGAGTTATCCTCGTGGCTTTCGGCTCATCCCGCTACCGTGCCTAGGTTGTGGGTCTGAGGTCTCTTGTATATGTGTTGGGGTGTCGTGGGCAGCCTTTCGGGGGCCTCCTGGAGGCGGTTTCAGCGCATCTTGGGGGCCTCTTGGGGCCTCGTCGGATATCTTTTGGGCCCCTTGGAGGTCTCTTGGGCGCGTTTTGGGCGCCTCGTGGGGCCTCTTGGGGCCTCTTGGCTCAAGGTTTTGGCTCAAGGCGATCGCCATTGGGTCAAGGGAGGGGCATTCCGCTTACTCTGCACTCCCATCCCCCTACCTCGCATTTTCCGATATTTTCTGGGTGCTCGTGTCTTTGGCCTCGTACGTTAAGATGCCAGCTGAAAAACATCACATGGGGACTCCAGTGAAGGGCGAGCTCAAACAGCAGATAAAATGCGTCGCACGGGAAGTTCTCCACTTCAAATCGACGGAGAAGGACAGCAAGCTTTACAAGACCAGTTCCAGCAACGTCTTTCAGAAGCTGGTACGGCGAGCGGCTCCAACATGCAAAACAATAGTCCTCAACCACTTACGACCAGTACATTCCGGGAGATTTTGAACGAGCAGCTGGACCCGATCAGGAAATATATCATGGCAATTAAGCAACATGGTGTTTCACAACATGACCTCCAGCATCAACCCGTTGAAGGACGAGATTGGCAATTTGACTAGGAGGATTGGCTTGTTGGAGTCGAACTACGCATCCCGGCCGGTCTCGGGACGTACGTCCGAGGCATCGGTGGATACAACCTCGCAGACAAAACTGTTGAATTTGGAAAAAAGAAATGGCAACTCTAAGACAGCAACATACATCTCCAAATCATCGTGCACAAGATGGGGATGGGAAGCGCGCTCAAAACGGAGTCTTCGGTAATTTGGAAGGGTTCGGCTTGCTGAACACCGCTTCGGCGTGGCTCCATGACCAGTTATCAACACTATCCGCACCTATCCCCAACAACATGTACATTAAAGGTGACACTACCACAATAGTGCATGCAGAGTTCGACTCCACGCTGGACAGGGGCACCGCCGTCGCCACGATCAAGAGCGCCAAATTACACCGGAATGGGAGCCCTGTATGGGCAACACCTGACAGGCACCCTGTGGAGAGGGCCGCGCGGAACTTTTGTTTTGGCCTCAAATACATGTTGCAACAACACGTGGGCATCGAAAACATAATTAAGGTCAACGGCGCGTTCCCATATCAAGTTCATGTCGGTGGGGAGCTTGCGTTAACCGTTTCGGAAGGGGGGGGAGGAGGTCTGAAGCAGGAGTGGACGACAGAGTGGGGGGAGTGGAAAGAATTGCAAGAACACTCAAAGATGAAGGAACTTACGGGGAAGTGCGAGTCACTCTTGAACAAAGCGTCCAAAGGCTTGAAAGGAAAAGGCATATCCAAAGGCTCTGGTGGGATGTAGGGATTGCGGCCGGACTGTCGAGCCGGGCTAGACACAGACTTCCGGATGGTACCTGGTATTTGTACGATGTTGGGCGAAGCTACCCTCGCACTCGACATACTACAATCAGCGATAGTTTCTTTCATTGGGAATACCGATTCGTATCGTTCTCAATCGCCTCTCCCCCCAGCTGGTTGTGCACAGGACGAAGTTAATCTTAGTGACTGTTCCGTGGATATTGGTGCGGATGCTGCCGAACCACACCATCCAGGGCTTCGCGATATTGCTCTTCCTGCCCCCCCTCACCACTCCTTTCCTTCTACGGGGAAGTTCAAGCACTTGCAAACTGGGTCCTTTGAGCTGGATGTGGATTTTGTTTCGGACAAAATTGCCGACGAACTACGCCCACGCACTAACCCTGATCTTGGAGATCGCGCTGTGGAGTTGGGAATTGGCAAAGATGCGGTTGCCCGCGCTACAGTTCCTTGCTCTTTATCTGTTCCACCCCGTGCCCAGGTTTCACCAAACTCGTCATCTCCAGCCTGTGCCTCGCGGAGTACTTCAAGACGTCTCTGCAAACCATGCGGGGCGCGTCGGATAGCAACTCGGAATGTGGAAGGGCTCCGGGGAGATTCCCAAGTTAAATTCGACGAGCTGTTCACCACCATTGACAAACATCATCTTGATATCCTCTGCTTGCATGGGGACTCACTTGAACGGTGCCGAATGGTATGGAAGACATGGGCATAAACTATATATTTCTGCGAGCGCCGACCCGCATCGACACGTTCACAGTGGAGTTGGTTTTAGCATGGCTCCACGCCTACGCCACGCAGCGGTTGCTTTCAAAGCTCGCGATGACCGCGTCGCCACATTGAGAATCAAAGTCCACGGCGGCGTGCTCACCCTTGCGAACGTCTGCGCGCCGCATTCTGGATGCGACTACGCAGACCGCAAGCAGTTTTACGACGAGCTGGGCAACCATATCCGGCCAGCAACAACGCACAGTGCTATTGTTGTCACGGGCGACTTCAATGCTAAACTCTTGTACGTCGGGGCCGGGGAAGGGGGCATCATCGGGCCCCATGTCCCTCGCCGAAGTTTGGGTGGTACATGCGAATCTGGGGCCAAAGGGAACCAACTATCGAATCGACATATTATGGTGGAGTGCTGTGTCCAACGCGATTTAGCCGTAGCTAACACGTGCTTTGACAACCCTGACGACATGAAGGTCACCTGCCGGAGTATCGGGGCCAATCCGAAAGGCCGGGTATTTGCCCCTTCGAAGTTCTCGCAGATCGATCATGTCTTGTGCCGCCAAACGCAAGAGGCTTTTAATGTGCGATTGTTGGGTTGAAAGGGATGCGGCTTTGCATTCTCACCACTTCTGGGAAAAAATTGAAACCAGCGTGCAATTTCAGAAGGAATTGAAATCGCACAAACAGCGCCGGCACAAGCAAACGTTCAAGGGCCTGGAGGTGACGCGCAACTTTACGAATCAATGTGTACGTGCTGCTACGGGCTTGCCTCCAATCTCCAACGTCAACGAATTGGAGAACAATATGCAACATGCTTTTTCGACCGCGGCGACTGCGCTCCCCGAGCGTCAATTGCAAGCGAAACAAAAATTGACAAGCCAATATACTTTAGATTTGATTTCTCAGCGAAATGAGCGCGGACAAATGGAGACCACAGTCAAGAGAAACGATTGAGTGCATTGGCGCGGAAATCTGGCAAGCGTGATCGAGCAAAATGGTTGGGTGACTTGGCGGGGTCAGCGAGTCGGTCAGCCGCGCGGTCCCTGCGAAAACTCAAAGTAGTGAATCACACGAACATCAAGAAACCAGATGGGGCGTCATCATGCGCAGCTGAGCACGCAGATGTTTTGGCGGACTATTTTGAAACAGCACAGTGGCAGTTTAAATTTGGCGACGTCCGGCAGACCAGCAACAAAAAGATAGTCGATGAGTTTCCAATAAATTCTGCTGCATTCACAGCCGAGAAATTAGCAGAAGCTCTGCGCGGACTACAGGGAGGCAAAGCAGCAGGACCTGACGACATGCCACCCGATTTTTGGAAAATGCCCATGTCTGACAAACATGCTTGCGACATCCTTTTGCACATGCTCCAACACTGCTGGAATGCAAAGGTTATCCCTGATTCCTGGAGGCGCGCCAACATTGCATTATTATTCCAAAGAGGGGATTATGCATTACCTGAGAGAAACAGACCGATATCATTGCTACCAGTTGGCTACAAAGTTTTGGCGCCGTTACTTGCGAAACGGATCCTCAGGGGCGGGGGCGAATCCAGAATGAGAGACTCGCAATGCGGCTCCCGACCAAGGCGCGGCGCGGCAGACGCACTCTCATGCTAGTTCGGCGCATGATCGACGCAACGCATCAAAGGGGCGATGGCGGGGCCCTCTTGTTGATATTGGATTGGACCAAAGCTTTCGACAGAGTGAAGCCCGATTGTATGCATGAATCCTTACAACGATTTGGGCTGCCTGTGGAACTGGCGCAAATGGTGCGGTCGATTTACAGCGCAAGATTTTTCGCCATCATGGGCCGCGCAGGATGCCCCTCGGAACGGCGGCAACAAGCTGGAATAGCCCAGGGGTGGCAAAGCAACGTCCGAAGTTTCGCGGCGACTCGGGGAAGCAAGCAAGATTTTCAAAGATCTAAGGAAAGTCTGGTCTCATGTTGCAGTGGGCCGCAAGAGAAAATATGATGTATACCGAAGCTGCGTTCTGAGCAAGCTCCTGTGCTCCCTGGGCACTGTTTGGCTGCTCGCAGCGGGCAGGGCGCGTTTGGGCGCGTTTCATTGTAGATGTGTCAGACGTACATTGTGTATTCCGCCGCCCTTCCTTTCAAGGGTCAGCAACGCCATTGTTCTGGAAAGGGCTGGGGCGACGCCTCTATCTGAGATCCCATTGGACAAGCAGGTGGCGTTACATCGGAAAATTGCAAACGGAAGTGATTCAAACATGGTCGAAATTATATTTTGCAAGAACGATGGTGCTCCTAAGCGATGGGCTGCGCGCTGAAAAAGAAGGGGGCCAAGGCAACGCTGGGGAACTGCAGTGTTCGTCATGTCTCAACGCAGGTAGGTTTCATTGTATCATCATCTATCGTCGTCGTCGTCATTGTTGTGACTTTGCGCTTGGCAGACTGTCGCGGACGCGTTTGGCGCACGCATGTCTGGTCTCCTGGCACAAGCGCGCGTTTGGCGTGACTTGCCCGCGCGTCCACGCGGATGCACGGCTCAGTGGTGGTGGGGCCTCTTGGCGGCCTCTAGGGGCCTCCTGGGGGCTTCTCTGAGCGCTTCCTGGGCGATTTTGGGGCCCTCTTGGGGCCCTCTTGGGCGCGTCTTGGGTTGTGTTGGGGCGGTCTTGGGAGCTTCTTGAGCCGTCTTGAGCGTCGGGAAGCCGAAAATGCGAGAATGCCAGAATCCGGCAAAAACCTTCGTCCAATCAACAAGTTTGACTTGTTGGGGCTCTCGGGAGGCCTCTTGAAGCGCTCTTGGGCCTCTTGGGGCCCTTTTGAGGCCCTCCTGGGTTGTCTTGAAACCATCTTCGGGCGCCTTGGGGCACTCGTGGCCTCGGCAATGCACATATAGCGCAAATTGGAAGGGGTTCTGGCTTGGGGGGCGCGAGCATGGCATAATGTACGAGGGTTCGTTGCCTCGGGGACGCAATACTTATGTAATTTACTAAGGTTTATGGCCTCGGGGACGCGAGCATTGCGTAATTTATATGAGATTACGGCGTCGGGGACCGAACATTGTGTAAGTTAAACCGGTTTGTGGTTTCGGGGACGCACTGCTTATATAATGTTTAAAGGGTTGTGGCCCCGGGGGCGCGAATACTAAATAATGTATGTACGAGGAAATATGGTCTCGGGGGCGCGAGCCACATGTATGTTTATGTGTCCCACGCCCCCCGGGAATTCACAGCACGCGATCCGAGGGTGGTGAATTGCCCATTTGGGGCTCTCTCTCCCTCGCGCGGATTTCAACAAGTTGCATTCTACGAAACAGAAAGCCGGACCGTAACATTGGAGATTTGAAATTGCAAGTGGTGCAAAGAGCAGCAACCTAGTCCCACAGCCTGCACAAACTGGCCTGCGGATTCACATGTTCTTCTTCGTGTTTCACATGCTTTTGTTCGAAGAACATTCAGCGGTGGCCCTGTAGGAATACTCGGACGGTCGAGTCCTGAAGGAAACAGGTCAGGCGGTGTTTGCCTTTTTTCCCGGAAAGGGCTCGAGCCCAGGAATCTCTTTGAGTGGGTTTACCCCCGGTTTCGACGGCTGTAGGGCCGGCGAAATGATTCTGCGATAAATTACGTGCGGGAGTAGGGCCGGCGAATTAAAATTTGAGGATGTCTCGAGCAGAACGCTTGTTCCCGGAAAGGGCGTGGGCCCAGGGTTCTCTTTTAGCCGTTTACCCCCGGATCTGACGGGTCAAGCGCCGGCGAAATTATTTGCGATAAATAACGAGGTAAAGTGCTGATTTTTTTAGAAAAAGTGCGTTTTGTGCGTGCCCGCTCGAGGAAAGTTCGCCCCCCATCTCGGATCCTCGATAAATAACGGGGTCCGCAGACCCCCGCTTTCCCTCGTAAAAAAGAGGGTGCGGAGCGTTTTTCGCAGAATCCTCGAAAAATAACGGGGTCTGGAGCCCCGACCGCGACTCGGAAAAGCGCCCCGCGCGCAGGAATTCCGAGGATGTCTCGCGCGTGCCGCGTCCCGCGCGCAGGAATTTCGAGGATGTCTCGACTAATTCGCTTGTTTTGTCAGGATTTCTTAGAACTTTGGCAGGATGTCTCGAGCGAAACGCTTATTTTACATAGTTTGTGGAGGATGTCTCGAGCGAAACGCTGGTTTTCGCAAAATTTGGAGATGTCTCGAGCGGGGGGCCAGAATTCAGAGGATGTCTCAGGCGAAATGCTTGTTTTCGTGTCCCGCTCGCGGGAATTCCAAGGATGTCTCGCGCGGGCCGCGTCCCGCGCGCAGGAATTTCGAGGATGTCTCGACTAATTCGTTTGTTTTGTCAGGATTTCTTAGAATTTTGACCGGATGTCTCGAGCGAAACGCTTGTTTTTCATAATTTGTTGAGGATGTCTCGAGCGAAACGCTGGTTTCTGCAAACTTGGGGATGTCTCGAGCGGGGGCCTCGTGGGGGGCCAGAATTCAGAGGATGTCTCAGGCGAAATGCTTGTTTTCACGTCCCGCTCGCAGGAATTCGGAAGATGTCTCGCGCGTGCCACGTCCCGCGCGCAGGAATTTTGAGGATGTCCCGTAGCGCGTCCCCTTGGCACGGCCTACGGTGCGACCCCATGGCACGTCCCTTGGCACGTCGCCTGGCGCGTCCCTGGGGACGTTTCGCGGCGCGTCCTCCTGGCATGTCCCCCTGTCAATTAGCTCTGGGGCAGCTACTATGTGTTCAGGAAGCTCGAGCTTCAGATCCAGATCAGTTCGGTCAGGACTTGGATGCAAAGGAAGACTCGCGCGCAGGAATTCCGAGGATGTCTCGCGCGTGCCGCGTCCAGCGCGCAGGAATTTCGAGGATGTCTCGACTAATTCGCTAGGTTTTGCAGGATTTTCCGTAGGAGGGCCAAGGAGAGGCCCCGAAGGCTCTGGGAGCGGCGACGACGACGACGACGACGACGACGACGACGACGTCTCTTGGGGTTCTCTTGGACGGTTTGTAGAGTCCACGCTTACATGATCGACGGGTCGAGGACAGCGCGACGACGACGACGTCGCGGTGGCGGCGGCGTCCACCACGACGACAAAGTCTCATCTTAGAGCCTTGCGTGGGGGGGTCTCTTGGGGTTCTCTTGGAGGGTCTCTGGAGGGTCTGTAGAGCCCACGCTTACACGATCGAGGGATCGAGGACAGCGCGACGACGACGACGACGTCGCGGTGGCGGCGGCGGCGACGACGACGACGACAAAGTCTCATCTTAGAGCCTTGCGTGGGGGGGTCTCTTGGGGTTCTCTTGGAGGGTCTCTTGACGGTTTGTAGAGCCCACGCTTACACGATCGAGGGATCGAGGACAGCGCGACGATGACGACCACGTCGCGGTGGCGGCGGCGGCGACGACGACGACAAAGTCTCATCTTAGAGCCTCTCGTGGGGGGGTCTCCGGGGGTTCTCTGGGAGGGTCTCTTGGGGGTCTGCAGAGCCCACGCTTACACGATCGAGGGCTCGAGGACAGCGCGACGACGACGACGACGTCGCGGTGGCGGCGGCGGCGGCGATGACGACGACAAAGTCTCATCTTAGAGCCTTGCGTGGGGGGGTCTCTTGGGGTTCTCTTGGAGGGTCTCTTGAGGGTCTGTAGAGCCCACGCTTACACGATCGAGGGATCGAGGACAGGGCGGCGGCGGCGACGACGACGACAAAGTCTCATCTTAGAGCCTTGCGTGGGGGGTCTCTTGGAGGGTCTCTTGGGGGTCTGTAGAGCCCACGCGCGGTGGCGGCGGCGGCGACGACGACGACAAAGTCTCATCTTAGAGCCTTGCGTGGAGCGGTGTCTTGGGGTTCTCTGGGAGGGTCTCCTGGGGGGTCTGTAGAGCCCACGCTTTCACGATCGAGTGATCGAGGACAGCGCGACGACGACGACGACGTCGCGGTGGCGGCGGCGGCGACGACGACGACAAAGTCTCATCTTAGAGCCTTGCGTGGGGTGTCTCGGGGTTCTCTTGGAGGGTCTCTTGGGGGTCTGTAGAGCCCACGCTTTCACGATCGAGTGATCGAGGACAGCGCGACGACGACGACGACGTCGCGGTGGCGGCGGCGACGACGACGACGACAAAGTCTCATCTTAGAGCCTCTCGTGGGGGGGTCTCCGGGGGTTCTCTGGGAGGGTCTCTTGGGGGTCTGCAGAGCCCACGCTTACACGATCGAGGGCTCGAGGACAGCGCGACGACGACGACGACGTCGCGGTGGCGGCGGCGGCGGCGACGACGACGACAAAGTCTCATCTTAGAGCCTTGCGTGGGGGGGTCTCTTGGGGTTCTCTTGGAGGGTCTCTTGAGGGTCTGTAGAGCCCACGCTTACACGATCGAGGGATCGAGGACAGGGCGGCGGCGGCGACGACGACGACAAAGTCTCATCTTAGAGCCTTGCGTGGGGGGTCTCTTGGAGGGTCTCTTGGGGGTCTGTAGAGCCCACGACGACGACGTCGCGGTGGCGGCGGCGGCGACGACGACGACAAAGTCTCATCTTAGAGCCTTGCGTGGAGCGGTGTCTTGGGGTTCTCTTGGAGGGTCTCTTGGGGGTCTGTAGAGCCCACGCTTTCACGATCCGACGACGTCCATTAGCTCTGGGGCAGCTACTATGTGTTCAGGCAGCTCGAGCTTAAGATCCAGATCAGTTCGGTCAGGACTCGGATGCAAAGGAGGACTCGATCCACGAGGCTATAGAGCACAATCGCGCCATGGCACATCGCAATTCAGCACGGCGCAGCACAGCACTGATTTCGGCACGGTACATCAAGGTCGATGCACTCAGCATTGCAACTTGGCACGTTCCTTGGCACGTTCCGTGGGGCGTCCTTTGGCGAGTCCCCCTGGCACGTCGCGTCGCGCGTCCCCTGGCACATCCCGTGGCACATCCATTGGCACGTTCCGTAGCGCGTCCCCTTGGCACGTCCCGCGGTGCGACCCCATGGCACGTCCCCTGGCACGTCGCCTGGCGCATCCCTTGGGACGTTTCGCGGCGCGTCCTCCTGGCATGTTCCCCTGTCCATTAGCTCTGGGGCAGCTACTATGTGTTCAGGCAGCTCGAGCTTAAGATCCAGATCAGTTCGGTCAGGACTCGGATGCAAAGGAGGACTCGATCCACGAGGCTATAGAGCACAGTCGCGCCATGGCACATCGCAATTCAGCACGGCGCAGCACAGCACAGCCCTCGGCAGGGTACATCAAGATCGATACCTTCAGTATTGCATTTGCCCGTCACCCAATCAGGTGTCTTTGAAAACGCTGCCATGTGTTACAGTTCTACATTCCTTTCCGGGTTCGTGGGTCGATCATGTTTTTTTTCCAGAATTTGTTGAGGATGTCTCGAGCGAAACGCTTGTTTTGTGTTATAGTTTGTCCTCTCCTGGGGACCTGAATTCAGAGGATCTCTCAAGTGAAATGCTTGTTTTCACGTGCCCAGGTCTTGAGGATGTCTCGAGCGAGACGCTTGGTTTCACGCCTCCAGGTTGCCCAGCCAGATGTCTAGCATGAGCATTTGTTGAGGATGTCTCGAACCAGAGGCTTGTTTTCACGTGTCCAGGTCGCCCAGGCGGATGTCTAGCTTGAGGGTGTGTCGAGAAAGTTTGGATCGAGACGCTTGTTTGCACGTGTCCAGGTTGCCCAGGCGGATGTCTAGCATGAGGATGTGCTGAAAACGTCTTGAGCGAAACGCGTGTTTTCACGGGTCCAGGTCGCCCAGGCACAGCACAGCACTCGGCACGGTACATCAATATCGATACCCCTAGCATTGCAGCCTGGCATGTTGCCTGGCACGTTCCGCGGAGCGTCCCGTGGCGAGTCCCCCTGGCACGTCGCGCGGTGCACGTCCATGGGCACGTTCCGTAGCGCGTCCCCTCGGCACGTCCCGCGGTGCGTTTTCGTGGCACGTCCCTTGGCACGTCGCCTGGCGCGTCACGTGGGACGTTCCGCGGCGCGTCCTCCTGGCATGTCCCCTTGTCCATTAGCTCTGGGGCAGCTACTATGTGCTGAGGCAGCTCGAGCTTAAGATCCAGATCAGTTCGGTCAGGACTCGGGTGCAAAGGAGGACTCGATCCACAACGCTATAAAGCACAATCGCGGCATGGCACATCGCAGTTCAGCACAGCGCAGCACAGCACAGGCCTCGGCACGGTACATCAAGATCGATACATTCAGCATTGCAACCTGGCACGTTCCGTGGCGCGTCCTGTGGTGAGTCCCTCTGGCACGTCGCGCGGCGCGTCTCCTGGCACGTCCATTGGCACGTCCATTGGCACTTTCCGTAGCGCGTCCCCTCGGCACTGGCACGTCCCGCGGTGCGTCTTCGTGGCACGTCCCTTGGCACGTCGCCTGGCGCGTCCCTTGGGACGTTCCGCGGTGCGTCCTCCTGGCATGTTCCCCTGTCAATTAGCTCTGGGGCAGCTACTATGTGCTGAGGCAGCTCGAGCTTGAGATCCAGATCAGTTCGGTCAGGACTCGGGTGCAAAGGAGGACTCGATCCACAACGCTATAAAGCACATTCGCGGCATGGCACATCGCAGTTCAGCATCAGCACGGCGCAGCACAGCACAGCCTTCGGCACGGTACATCAAAACCGATACATTCAGCATTGCATTTGCCCGCCGCCCAATCAGGTGTCTTTGAAACGTTGCCATGCTTTACATTTCTATATTCCTTTCCGGGTTCGTGGGTCGATCATGTTCGTCACTCGGGGCCCTCCGTCAGAAACGACTTAGCATGAAACGCTGGTTCCGGAGAAGACAGGGCGCATTTTCCTCAGGAGCTTTGCCATTCATGCCAAGTTTGGCAAGGTGAAAAAAAGGTGCAAGGGGGGAAGGAAAAGAGAAGTCGAGGTCTCATTGCAGATTTGTTCTTGTTTGTCCGTGCAGTTGTCGATCCTGGTGGATCCACAGCAACGCCCTTTCGCCGTCGGCCCTTGGGCTAATCTTGGTGTCCATGGTCCTTCAGCTCCCGCGTGGCAGGTCTCTTACGAGTATGCGGTGCTCATGCTGGTCCAGAAACCACCCTTACCAGCAGTAAGGTGCACGCTTAGTTTGCGGGGTGGGAAACAAGTAACGTGTCATCATGTTGCGCGGTTGGTACCGCGTCGAAATTCCATTGATCTTTGATAATCCAGATATTCCTATACCGGACCTACTTGGACCGATTGCGAAGTGCGTGAACCGACGTAAAGGCAAGTGCTCTCCACCACTGAAAGGAGAGTCGCCACGTTCTGGTAACGGGTGAATGTTATATGATCTGTCGCGACGCGAGAAAAGCATCCCACGCCTTATTGGCTAGCCCGCTCACGGGGATTCTGGGAAGGCTTTGGAGGGAACAGCTGTTGCTATACGGCCGCGTGGCGAGGTCCCCAGACAGCGACGCGCTGAAGAGGCGCACGTTCTGCCCCGTTTCGTTGCGACCGGCGACAGAGAGATGCGCGCGACACGTTGGCAGACCAAGGAACGAAGGGACAGGTCAAGTACAACGACGTACTGCAGATCTGAGAGACCGGGTGGCTTGGCAGTCCGCTGTCTGCCGCCATTGCATGTAGAGTTGTGCCCGCGCGCCTCGGCGTCTGACTTTTGCGTCGCGTTGCGTTTGGAGGGGGCCAGCGAGGGTGGATAGACAGAGAATCACTTTCCGCCGTGCCAAAGTGAAATCACCCGTTTGCAAAAAAAGTTGTCGAATCTGCCCGAGTCAAAGGTGGGGCCAGAGGTCGCGCCGGCAATCGAGGGCGCCACCGAGCGGGCTCGAGCCCTCCTGGACACCATGGCACACATGGATTCGGACGCTGATCCAGAGTCGAAGACCTGTCCCCAGCAATGCGAATGCCAATCAAGGCCGCCGCGAGCTCGGGCAGTCCGAGGCTCAGCGGCCCAGCGCCCCCCCGCCGCCAGCTGGGGCGGAGGGGCCCCCGACGGCGCCCCGCCCGAGGCCGCGTTGCGGGCCGCGCTCCAGCGCGCGGGCACCGCGCGCCTGACAGCGCGGCGGAGACGTGCCAGGGGGGCCGCAACTAGAAGATCGACGAGCTCTGCGATCGCATCGGGAAGTCCTGCGCGTTCCAGTACCGCCGCGGGAATGCGGGCGCGAACCGCCTCAGTTACTGCCTCAATTGCCTGGCGATGTCCGTAGACCTAGAGGCGAGCTCCATCAATCCGGGAACAACGCCCATCAGCCACAAGCGCCGCCAAGAGAACATAGATACAGCGAGCGCTATTCTACGACCAGCGGGTTCCTGAACGGTTGGAAATGCAGTGGGCGCCGATGCCCCGCGCAGGCTCGATCGACGCGGGGGCGACCCAGATGTTCCAGATGTTCGTCGGCATAGCGCCCCGACCAAAACATTCGCCATCTTCGGCAGGGCCCCGCTTGCCTTGGCGGGGCGAGCCAGGCCGACTTGACTGCGCGTCGGACGCGCGCCGCGCCATGCAGGCGCTCGTCTGCGCGGGGGCCGAGATGCGGCAGCGGGTGACCGACGCCCCCCGCCCCTCCCCCCCATGCTCTGCTCTAAATCGCGGGTGCGCTCTGGGCGGGGGCGCGTCGCGCGCGCGAGCAGTTCCGCTGGGCGCAGCATCGCCATGGCTGAACGACGCACTCGCAACGCGGGCGCAGCAAAGATCCCCCGCCCGCCGCCAGCAGACTTCCGCGGGCGCGCAGGAGCGATCGAGACACATCGAGGGCAGCTACGTGCACGTATCATCGCAGCTTGTTTCCCGCCACGGTCAGGTGGGCTTGGGCCCCATCGCGCGCGGCGCCGAGGGCGTCGTCGACTGCGGGCCCAGGTTCTAAAGGTTACGCAAGATGCACCGACTCGAATCGCGCCCCTCAGCTCTGTTGATTTGAACCAGGGACTGGGGAAAAGGGGCCGCTCAGAGCGGCAGCGGCCGACGAAGCCGACCTCGGCATATCTATTCGCAACCAGCTCGTCGCGAACGAACTCGTCGCAGTGGGCTCCCACTGCGACGCCAGCGCCATTCATTTCGGGCCCGGCAGTTCACGCTCCCGAGTGGATCATTGCATTGTGCCAGACAGCAGTATGCAGATAGTCAAGCAAGTTCGACTGGATTGCAAGATGCACAGTTTTCGCCCGAACCTTCGCGCGCGTTCCAGACCGCGTGCCGATGAGATTGCAGCTCCGCGCCATAAAGTGGGACTGGGGCCGATTGGCTGCTGATTTGCAGACTGGTCGGAATCGCGAAGGGTTCGTCGCGGGCGCGGCAACCCAACTTGACAGATGCAGGGGGGCCTTCCGCGCGACGAAGATGGATCTGTTTCCGACGCGCCACAATTCTGCGCCCGCACAAATTGCCAGGGAAAGTGGCGCCACTCATGTCACGGCGGAGGGAGGCCGTCCAGCGCGGCACCGACAAGCGCGTCTTCATCGATTCGCACTCGTCAAGCAGCGAGCTGTATGTCGCGTCATGCGTCCCCCTTCAAGTCGACCTTCCCCCGAGATATTCAACGACAGCTTCGAGCGCGCCAGCAAGGGGTATATCGCTGGTGGAGGGGGGGCTTGGATCAAGATGCACGCGACGCCTGGGCCGCGCGCGACCTCTCACGGGTTGCATGTTTGACGCGCTTGCGCGCGGTTTGCAGCGCGGGCCCTCGCTGGCGCCCATGATCAGCGCTGCCATCGACCCGACCTACTGTTATTGGGCGCGCCGCTGCCCTCGCCGAGGAGGCCACGAAAGGCGAGCCGACGGCGGCATTAGCGCATGTCAGCTTGTGCATGAAGGACCCGACCGCCGCCACTCGAATACTAGACCAGGTAGACTCCTCGACGCCAGTGGGAGAGGTCACAGGCGCGCCTGACACAGCATATTTGACAGCGGCGGAGCGGCTGGAGCACCTCCAGAAGCGGCCGTGGCGAGAGGAGCGACGACGGTGCAACGCGCCACGGGCATGGCCGATCAAGATCCAGATCGCGCTGCTGAACCCAAACTATACCACTCGCCCAGGGCCGACGCAATCGGGATTGGGACATGTCAGCGCAGATAGCAATCGCGCGGACCCGCTTGCAAAACGCCACTACCAGCCGCTCAAACGAATGCTGACATTGGATCGCAAGCGCCGCGGCGCCATCTACCAGTCCTTCGCGCATCTGCTACCTCGCGCGCATCAGTGTCAGGCGCCGCCAGGTTAGGCGTGCGCGAGCCCCGCGCCACCGCGATTGGCTGGAAGAGGAAGCAGCCCACGGGCAATCCTTTCGCGGACGTCCACTCACGCGCGCGCCCACTTCATTGTTTGGCTTTGTTTAGCGACGGCACCTTCGGATCGGCCTCGCGCCGCGCGGGGCGCAGTGCTCGCCGCCGTCGCGGGCCCGCGGCGGCGCCCGCTAGTGTTGGCGCGATTTTTCCCGGAAAGGGCGCCAGCCCAGGGTTTTCTTTTAAGATGGTAATCTGTCCCCGGTGCCATGCGGGAGGTGGGCCGGCGAAATTCTGCTCGATAAAAAACGAGGTAAAGTCAAATTCGGCGTGAAAAAATATGTTTCGCGCGTGCCCGCTCGATGAAAATCGACCCCCCATCTCGGATCCTCAATAGATAATAGGGTCCGCGGACCACCGTTTTCCTTTGTAAAAAACAAGGTGCGGGGCACTTTCAGCATAATATTCGAGAAAAAATTAGGTCTGGAGCCCCGACCGCGACGCGGAAAAGCGCCCCGCGCGAAGGAATTCCGAGGATGTCTCGCGCGTGCCGCGTCCCGCGCGCAGGAATTCCGAGGATGTCTCGACTAATTCGTTTGTTCTGCCATGTTTTTTTGTTGACAGGATGTCTCGAGCGAAACGCTTGTTTTTATAATTTGTCGAGGATGTCTCGAGCGAAACGCTGGTTTCGCAAAATTAAGGGATGTCTCGAGCGGGGGCCTCGTGGGGGGCTAGAATTCAGAGGATGTCTCAAGCGAAATGCTTGTTTTCACGCCCCGCCCGCAGGAATTCCGAGGACGTCTCGACTGATTCGTTTGTTTTGCCGGGATTTCATTGAATGTTGGCAGGATGTCTCGAGCGAAATGCTGGTTTTGCAAAATTGGGGGATGTCTCGAGCGGGGGCCTCGTGGGGGGCCAGAATCAAGAGGATGTCTCGGGCGAAATGCTTGTTTTCACGTCCCGCTCGCAGGAATTCCGATGATGTCTCGCGCGTGCCGCGTCCCGCGCGTAGGAATTCAAAGGATTTTGACAGGATGTCTCGAGCGAAACGCTTGTCCCCAACACGTTCCGTAGCGCGTCCCCTTGGCACGTCCCGCGGTGCGTCCCCATGGCACGTCCCTTGGCACGTCGCTTGGCGCGTCCCTTGAGACGTTCCGCGTCGCGTCCTCCTGGCATGTCCCCTTGGCAATTAGCTCTGGGGCAGCTACTATGTGTTCTGGCAGCTCGAGCTTAAGATCCAGGTCAGTTCGGTCAGGATTCGGATGCAAAGGAGGACTCGATCCACGAGGCTATAGAGCACAATCGCGGCATGGCAACTCGCAATTCAGCACGGCGCAGCACAGCACAGATCGGCTCGGTACATCAAGATCGATACACTCAGCATTGCAACTTGGCACGTTCCTTGGCACGTTCCGTGGGGCGTCCCTTGGCGAGTCCCCCTGGCACGTCGCGTGGCGCATCCCCTGGCACATCCCGTGGTACATCCATTGGCACGTTCCGTAGCGCGTCCCCTTGGCACGTCCCGCGGTGCGACCCCATGACACGTCCCCTGGCACGTCGCCTGGCGCATCCCTTGGGACGTTTCGCGGCGCGTCCTCCTGGCATGTTCCCCTGTCCATTAGTTCTGGGGCAGCTACTATGTGTTCTGGCAGCTCGAGCTTAAGTTTCAGATCAGTTTGGTCAGGACTCGGATGCAAAGGAGGACTCGATCCACGACGCTATAGAGCACACTCGCGCCATGGCACATCGCAATTCAGCACGGTGCAGCACAGCACAGCCCTCGGCAGGGTACATCAAGATCGATACTTTCAGCATTGCATTTGCCCGTCACCCAATCAGGTGTCTTTGAAAACGCTGCCGTGTGTTACAGTTCTATATTCCTTTCTGGGTTCGTGGGTCGATCATTTCTTGCTTTTGTGCCTCCCCCCACTGTTGGGGGCTCAGACGACCGCATGCTAGCTATCCCCCCATGGGTGGCTGCGACACGTGAAAATACGTGGGTTCCTAACGCCCCAGTGCGGGAAGAGCGCGAAAACACGTGGGTTCCTAACGCCCCAGGGCGGGACAATCGTGAAAACACGTAGTCTCCTAACGCCTCAGAGCGGGACAAGCGTGAAAACACATGGGTTCCGAATGCCTCAGAGGCCGCCCCAGGAGGCCCCAGGAGGCCTCCCCAGGGCCCCAGGACGGAACGTGTCAAGTTGACCATTTTGGAATATCTTTTGGGGCACTTTTGATTTATCGCCCAAAATCCCCCTATAGGGGGGCAGGCCCGACCTAAATCCAGACTCAGGGTGCCCAGACCCCCTCGGGCCATGAAGCAAACACGACTCGGGCCCAGGGTTCTCGTTCAGTGTGTTTACCATCGGTTCTGACGGCTGCAGGGCCGGCGACATTATTTTGAAATAAATAACAAGGTCGCGTAGGGCCGGCGAAATTATGTTTGAGGATGTCTCGAGCGAAACGCGTGTTTTTCAGAATTTGTTGAGGATATCTCGAGCGAAACGCTTGTTTTGTGTTATATATTGTCCTCTCCTGGGGGCCTCAGAGGATCTCTCAAGTGAAATGCTTGTTTTCATGTGCCCAGGTCTTGAGGATGTCTCGAGCGAGACGCTTGGTTTCACGCCTCCAGGTTGCCCTGACGATGTCTAGCATGAGGATTTGTTCAGGATGTCTCGAACCAGAGGCTTGTTTTCACGTGTCCAGGTCGCCCAGACGGATGTCTAGCATGAGGATGTCTCGAGGAAGTCTCGATCGAGTCGCTTGTTTGCACGTGTCCAGGTTGCCCAGGCGAATGTCTAGCATGAGGATGTGCTGAAAACGTCTTGAGCGAAACGCGTGTTATCACGTGTCCAGGTCGCCCAGGCACAGCACAGCCCTGGGCACGGTACATCAATATCGATACCCCTAACATTGCAGCCTGGCATGTTGCCTGGCACGTTCCGCGGCGCGTCCCGTGGCGAGTCCCCCACGTCCAATGGCGCGTTCCGTAGCGCGTCCCCTTGGCACGTCCCGCGGTGCGTCCCCATGGCACGTCCCTTGGCACGTCGCCTGGCGCGTCCCTTGGGACGTTCCGCGGCGCGTCCTCCTGGCATGTCCCCTTGTCGATTAGTTCTGGGGCAGCTACCATCTGCTCAGGCAGCTCGAGCTTAAGATCCAGATCAGTTCGGTCAGGACTCGGATGCCAGGGAGGACTCGATCCACAACGCTATATATAGAGCACAATCGCGGCATGGCACATCGCAGTTCAGCACGGCGTAGCAAAGCACAGCCCTCGGCACAGTACATCAAGATCGATACATTCAGCATTGCATTTGCCCGTCGCCCAATCAGGTGTCTTTGAAACGTTGCGGCTTTCCTGTGTGGCTAAGTCTTATGAAATTCGCAACGCTTTCGCGACAGGCCCCCGCCGGAGGCCCATTGCAGCGCGCGCCGCTCGATGCGAAGATGGGCGTTTTCAGCCGCTCCTCGAAAAGCGCCGTACCGAGGTCGCAGCGCACCTCCAGGCGCCCGATGCCAGCCTCGCCCTTCGGCCGGGAGCGGGGGGGGGGGCGCGGCCGAAGTGCAGGGAGCTCTTCCCATGTGGCGCGCCCGCTCCAAGCGGAACTTAGCGACGCGCACCTCGGCGTTTTCATTGGTGATTTGTTCAAGTTTATCCTGACGCCCGACGGCGCCGCCCTCCTGGCCCCGCAGCCAGGCATCATTGGCAACGTCGCGCGCCCCCCCAGGCCGTGGACTTCGCAGGCTGCCCTCAGAATTTTAGCGCGCAGGACGCACTGGCATCTCTGCGGGCCCATGGGGCCACCGTGGATACTGGGCGCCATATTTCTGAGACGCCGTCCAAATGGTTTCCCATCTTGGGGATTGCGCGCGTGCTGCCTGCAGCGACGATCGTCGTGAATTCGACGGTAGTTTAATATGGGACTGCAGGTTGGAACCGTCTGGGTCACCACCAGTTCCGGAGGCTCTTGGGTGGCCACATGGCGGTCGTTTCTTTCTAGCACCGCGGGCATATCTAGTCTGTTTTGGAAAGCTGCGCTGTTAGTCCGCGGGGCATGCGACGCGCGGACTGCTCTATCGCGCGCGAGCTACGAGCCGCGATGAGGGGGAGCGCTCGCCGCGTTGACGAACAGTGCTCCCGTTGCTCCCCCGCTACATTGCAGGTGTTGAAATTGTTGCAGAGCGGAGCTGCATCGATTGAACTTCTGGTGCGCTGGTTGAGGTGGTGGCAGAGTATAGCGGCCGCCCATGTGCATCATGGGCATATCCTCGCGACCTTTTGCGGGCGGTGCAAGTCCGAACAGCAGGCGGCCATGGGCAACCGCCCAGTCAGCGCAGCCGACCTAAATTTCCAAAGCGCTGTCGCAGTGGACTCGAAAATTCGCCCGTTGGCAAAGCAGCTTGCGGATCATCTGCGCCTAGTTTTGCATTCCAATGGCGAAAGTTTCCAAGGGCCGTAGCAGCCGCCCTCTGTGCAGAAACTTTGGGACGACGAGTGCGTGCGTGATTCCTCTCAGCGTTGTGTTGCGCGCCCCCTTGGGTTCTTGTTCTGGATGTCCCAGTGGGCTTTTCTAGGTGACAACTCGATCACCCAGGCGCCCCCCTTCTCGGCGGCCCTCGTCGAGACCGTCAGCGAAGGCGAGATTTATCGCCCGTTCGCATGCAATGTGGAAAGTTGCGGGGGGGGGCGGGGGGGGGGGGGAGCATTTGGGGCACTGAAACTGCGAGGGGCGCATCGAACTACGTCGAGGGGGACGGGCCGGGTCTGCCATCGCGACTTGCTGTACTCCAGCTAGATCATGTATGCATTGCATGTCAAATCACGCCTCCATTTGCAAATCCTGCAGTGCGACGCTAGCGGTGAGCATGGCAGACAGGTGCATGCCATAACTTATGCACCATTCATACCAATGGTCTCCCTCTACACGCACGCGACGCGCAGCGCGGGGATGCCATCTCGACCCAGCATGCCATCATCATTGCCACGATAAGCAACAGCTACGGGCCCACCCGCGCGCGCATCTTCCCCCGTCGCCATCGGCTTCGCAGCTCAAGCCCGCTGTCGAGGCCGAGGCGTGGGCCGCTCGCAGCGGGGTGTGCCGGCCCTCCTTCTTCGACGACCGCGACCTTGCCTCTCCCCCCTCCTGTTCTTGAAGTTCTTGAAGATGACGAGCGAGCGATCCAGGGCAGCTCGGCGCATCCCCCTGGGCCCCCGGCGGCCTCCGCGGCATCTGGGGGCGGCATCCAAGCCCGAGGAGGAAACGCCACCCCGAGCGGACATGCCGCGCCCGGCGCAGCCGCCGCCGCCGCGGACGGCGGGGGGCGCGGGCGAGCCGCCTCCCGCGGGGGCGCGCGGGCGCGGGCGGGGGCTCGCGGGGCCCCCGGAGGAAGCGGCGCGGAGTCCGCGGGGCGAGGCGCGGCGACCATGGCGAGAATGTTTGGAGCAGCAAGGACAAGAGCCTCCTCGCCCTCCTGCTGGCGACCCTCAAGCTCGCGCCCCAGCACTCACGAGACCCGCCTCAACGGCAGCATCGGCATCGACGCATGCACGATGAGTACCGCTCGCCCCATCATCGACGGGATCTCGACGGAGCTGGAGGGCTGCAGACAGATGCGCGCGAGTGGCGACGCCAAGAACAGGCGGCGCCCCCATGAGGTCGGCTCGCCAGCGCCATCCTTGAGTTGCGCGACCCTGGAGGTCTTCGTGAAGCGCGACATCGGTGGTCGCCCGAGGCAGGAGATCGCGGGGCACCTGTGGAAGGGCCAGCCTGCGGTCAATGATGAGCTCGACGTAGAGAGCCCCGGACGACCTAGCTCGCCGCCAGTTTCATTCCTCTCGAGAGTTGCTGCGACAGAGAGAAGCTGAACTCGTCATCGGGGCCCCCGCCCGGTTCGGCCGCTCCCTGATCCAGCGCGCGCTAGCGTCGGAGGGCAAGTCGGCCCACCGCCGCGGCGCGGCGCCAGCAGGGTAGCTCTAGGAAGAGGTGGGGCATGGGCTGGAGACGCCCCAGCAATGACCTTCGGGAGAGGTGCGCCCCTTCTAGCCGGCAGCGGCGGCGCCGGCACGGCGCGCGCCTCCTCTTCCCCCGCCCCGGCTCCAGACGCGGCGGCGTGCGCGGGGCAGAGTTCCAGTCGAGGCCGGGGGGGGGGGGGGGCGAGCTACCACGGGCAGCAGGCTGCCGCTTTTCTGGATTGAGCTCTCTTCGAAGGCATCAGGGCAGCGCAGCGCAGCCCCCCTTCGCCAGCGGCCTTGTCGCGCGGCCCCGAGCGGGGCGCATCGAGAACATCTGGATCCTGCGACGGGTCGCATTGTGTCGCCAAGCCTGCAGCCTCTCCAGTTCGGCCCTGACGCCGAGGGAAAAATGCAGGAATAACGGCGACTGATGACAGACAGGCCGTTGCCCTTCGGGGGATTCAGCGACCTCGCAATACGTCCGTGCTCCAAGGACAACATGCGCGAGGGCTCATGCTCGACGGTCCGTGGTGAAACTTGACAGCGCGATTAGACCATCGAAGCTTTACTTGTTCATTGCCGTTGCGAGCGTCCTGACGTGATGCTTCGAGCATCGATCGCAATGCGATTATTAATGATTGCAAAGGAGTTGTTTGGGCGCCCAGGAAAAGGGGCGCAAGTTAGTTCACGTTGGAAGACCTCATTAGTTCACGTTGGAAGACCAACGATGGCGCTGGCGCCAGAGGGGCCCTCGAGCAGTTGTTGATCCCACGAAGTACGGTTGAAACATGCACTGAGCAATGGTCCCGGAACAAGGCGACGACCAGCAGCAGAGATGGTAGCGACCTTTCATTGGTTCAGGCCCCAGGGAGCCGCCGCGTGGTTGCCACGGGCCGCCATCCGAGGCCACTGGCAACGTCTTCCTGCGCAGCATTGCGCAGGTTTGCCCGCAGGTGCGGCTTCGAGTCCAGCGTCAAGAGGACACGTGATTCTGCCCAGCATGCGGCGAGGGGGTGGAGGTGGTGGACGTTTTCGGCGACCGCGCCCACGCCTTGGTCTGCGCCTGCCGCGGCGACTGGACCAAGCGCCACAATGTCTCACGGAATCAGCGCGCGCTTCTTCGACGCTCTGGACACTGTCCACGCTAGGGCGGCACTGGAGCACCTGAGGCCGGTGCCCCCACGCCCCGCTGGGGAGGCAACCCTTTGGGGCGACCGGCAAGCAGGGCGGGTCCAAGGTGGGCAAGGACAACCGCTGCGGTGCTGACGGCTGGTTACCCGTGTGGCGTAACGGCACGGCGGCTGCCTGGAACTGCGCCGCCGCGTCCGGGACGCGCGCCCCCCTGCTCGCCCGGTCGGCCGCGTCGTCATCAGCGCGCTAGCGCAGCGGCGCGAGTAGTTCAAGCGGCAGCGCCAGGGCGCTGCGCGGCCGTGCGCGGAGTAGGGTTTCATCTCCTTCCCTGCGGCGGTGAAAACACGCGACTGCGGGCGGAGCCGCGAGGCACGCAGTGTTTTCGAGGTCTTGGCCAAGCTGGTGCCTGATGCCACGGGCGGAAAAGAAGGGGCTTGTTGCGGGCCAGCGCGCGCGGCGACTTCAATTTTTCTACGTGGCGATAAGGCGCAATGCGCTGCCTGGAGGGGCGGGGGGCCGCGGCCCGTCTGGCCGCGGCCGCGGCAGTCTCCACGGCGGGCGCCGCGCGAGGCACCCATGACGCTACCCAGCGCTCCTCGCCCGCGACCCCGCCCATATTCGGAGGCGTCGTCGCCCGCCGACCCGGGGGCAGCAGGGGCCGGCCTCCAGCCCAGCACGCGTCGCGCCCGGAAGGCGCGCGACGCAGCGGGCCGCCCCCCGCGGGCCGGCAGCGGGCGGGCTTCGTCCGGGCGGAAAACATTCGAAAATATGTTTTGCCCACCGAGTCACGACGCGGCAGCTCGCCCCGTCGCGCGGTGGACGCCCCCCCCCCCCCCCCGAACGACCCCGACGGCCGCCGCCTGTCCTGCCCCCCCATGGACCTCGACGCCCACCAGTTGCTGTCGCGCTCCGCCTGCGCCACCTGGTCGTTGTTGCGGGTGGCCCTAGTATCGTCGCGGCCCGCCCGCCCGCCTGCCTGCCTGCCTTGTCCCGCCAGCGCGGCCACGCCGCCCGCGCGTCCGGTTGCTCATGGCTGCGTCTCTATTCCCATTTTTCCGTCGCCGAGCGGTGCGGACTTCCCGGGGCTGGCGACGCGGCGCGCAGCGTGAGCAACGAGCCAGCGCGTGCATCCTTGCGTTTGCTCGGGCAGGCTTGCAGCGCTGATCGAGCGCGTCGAATGTCGAGTGCCTCGCGCGTTTGCCTAGCCAGGCGACAGCATCGCATCAAGTGTCTCGCGCGTTGCGCCCGTGCGCGCACGCAAGATTGTAGAGGGAATGAGGTCAGAGGGGCATGTGTGAAGCTAGCTGTGCCCCAGTAGAGATAATGAGAGAGAGGGAGATATGGAGAGTGAAGGGGAGATGTACATATATGATCAAGATGGATAGACAATGACATGGATGAACAGGATGCGCGGCACGATGAGCGTTTTGGGCCTCGTCATTGGTGGCCCAGTGCGACCGTGCGTGTATTTGCGTTTGCGTGTTGCGCTGCTCTTGTTTCGCATATTGTTTGCCCTAGCCAGTCGCCACACGTGCATGTTTATAGATATACTGTGTACACGTGTCTATATCTAGACAAACATATACATATATATATGTGTGTGTGAGTGTATATGTATGCGTGCACACATGTGTGTATCTACATGTATGCACATGTACACATGCAAACATATGTGTACATGTTTGTGGCATAGCGGAATGCACATTGTGAGGGAAAATGAGGGGCAGGCGCAGGAATACGGGGAGGAACATCGATAATCGAACGAGGGGAATCACGAGGATGGTTACAAGGCTGATGGGATGAGGAGTTGGCGAGGCTAGAGATGTGGACGTAGTGGATGTGGAGTGGGACGGCCATAGGGCTAAAGCTGCCTGCCTGTGCGCCTTGAGGAGGATTCGGGTATGTAGTCGAACGGCAGTTCCAGCGAAGAGGGAGAAGGCCACTGGAGCGCACACGCCCGCGCACCCACCCAGGCCCTCAGCAGAGTGTTGGGGGAGCGCTGTTGGCGAGCCGCCGCGAGCCAGGAACGGGGGGCGGGGTGGGTGTACGGGAGCAATCCGATGAGGAGGAGGAGGAGGAGGAAGAGGAGGAGGACGAGTACGAGGACGAAGACGAGGGCGAGGACAAGGACAAGGAGGAGGAGGAGGAAGAGGTGGAGGAAGAGGAGGAGGAGGAGGACGACGACGATGATCAGGAGGAGGAGGAGGAGGAGGAGGAGGAGGACTAGGAGGAGGAGGAGGAGGAGGACGAGGAGGAGGAGGAGGACAACGAAAGGAGTAGGAGAGGAGGAGGAGGAGGAGGAGGAGAGGAGAGGAGGAGAGAGAGGAGGAGGAGGGAGGAGGAGAGGGAGAGGAGGAGGAGGGAGGGAGGAGGGAGGAGGGAGGGGGAGGACGAGGACGAGGAGGACGACGAAAAGGAGTACGTAGGAGGAGGAGAATGAGGAGGAGGAGGAGGAGGGGGAGGAGGATCATATTCTCAAGTCGCGCGCAGCCGTTGCCCGGCCGCCTCCCTCCTCGCTCACTTTTTCCCCTTTCCACCCCGCGCGCAGTGGCGATCCGGAGAATCAGGCTGGAGAGGTCCAATTCGGAAATCGAATTTGGCAGTCGGAAATCTGAATTCGGATATCCGGGTTCCGGGTTCTGGGTTCCGGGTTCCGGGTTCCAGGTTCCGGATTGGGTTTCCGAGTTCGGACATCCGGATTCCATGTTCCAGGTTCTGGTTTGCGGGTTCTGGATCGGACTCCCGAATTCGGATATCCGGATTCCGGGTTCCGGGTTCCAGGTTCCAGATTGGACTTCCGGGATCTCCGACTCCGTGTTCCGGGTTTTGGTTTCTAGGTTCCAGATTGGACTTCCGAATTCGGATATCCGGATTCCAGGTTCCGGGTTCCAGGTTCCAGATTGGACTTCCGAGTTCGGTTATCGGGATTTCAGTTTCCGGGTTCTGGGTTCCAGGTTCCGGATTGGACCTCTGAGGTCGGATATCCGGATTCGTGGTTCGGGGTTTGTGTGTTTCAAGTTTTGGATCGGACTTCCGAGTTCGGATATCCGGATTCCCGCTTCCGGGTTCCAGGTTCCGATTGGATTTCCGAGTTCGGATATCCGGATTCCGGGTTCCGGGTTCCAGGTTCCAGATTGGATTTCCGAATTCGGATATCCGGATTCCGGGTTCCGGGTTCCGGGTTCCAGGTTCCGGATTGGATCTCTTATGGGTCGGATATCCGGATTCGTAGTTCCGGGTTCCGGGATTCCAGATTTTGGGTTGGGTTTCGGATATCCGGATTGAGGGTACGGCTTGTGGGTTGCAGATTGTGGGTCGGACCTCCGAATTAGGATATGCGGATTTCGGTTCCGGGGTTTTCGGTTCCAGGTTGCGGATTGGGCCTCCGAATTCGGATATCCGGATTCCGGTTTCCAGGTTCTGGGTTCCAGGTTCCGGATTGGTTTTCCGAGTTCGGATATCGGCATTCTCGGTTTCGGGTTCCGGGTTCCGGGTTCGAGGTTCCACCAGATTGGACCTCCGAGTTCGGATATTATGATTCGTTGTTCGGGTTCCGGGTTCCAGGTGCTCAAAAATGGAGGCATCCCCGAAAAATGATTAGTTCGCATTATTTTCTCAGCTCTGGGTGCCCAGGACAAATCAAGAGGGCTCCAATACGGCTCAAAATACACAGAATTTTGCCCAATACGTGTTCAAGCAGCTGTCTAAGACGGCTCAATGTAGCTTATTTTTTCCCAGAAAGGGCGCAGGCCCAGGGTTCTCTTTTAGTGGTAACTTGTCACCGGTGCCTCAACTGAGGTGGGCCGGCGGATTATCTCACTGAAGCCTTTGGATGCTGGAGAGCTGGCTAAACGTCTCTACAGCAAGACTAACTTGTGGCCAGGAGAAGACTATGACGAATTGTTGCGAAAGGTAAGGAGCAATTAAACATTCGTGCATAGCGAAGCTTACGAACGTGCGTGTGTGTGTGTTGCATCCCACGGAGACGCGTGGTTGGCGGATCAGCTGCTTCAAGACAGTGCGAAACGACTGGTTCTGTTTGCGGAATATGTGATCCCGAATTGGGCAACATTCTTCGCGACGTGACCGCACGGTGTCCGGGGAACCGAGGACGATTGCTGACGGCATCAGGTGGGGGAAGGCAGCAATCGTAGAGCATGCAGAAAAGGAGCAATGTGTCCAATTGACGTTACCTCTTGCAGTAAAAGTGGATGAATTGGCAGAATTGATTTCGGGCCAACATTGGACAAGGCAGTCCCACGGAACATCCGTTGGGACGCTCCACTCAATCTTCGAAGGATACCAGATCCTTCCTTCCGACCCAGAGTACGGGGGAAATGTGCAGAGGACGAACGTCGGAATATATTATTTTGCATATCCAGAAGATAACCCTTCAACCCACCTGCGGCACACGATGGCGGAAGAGACCTTCAACGATGGATATTGGAACTTTGCGGAAATCATATTTTGGAATTGTCCGAAATCCGTTACTGGCGATGGTGGTCCAACGCAGCAATGCACCAAACATATCGATCAGGTAATAATGACGGAGATGCGCATTTACCATTGGCACCCCGCCGCGCACCATGCGCACGGGTGTGGCGCTTGGACAATATTGCGACATTTGTTGGAATAAGGGGAAGGTGTCGACAGACAATTCAATGTTGAACGGTTGAGGAACCAAGAGAGAGCTGAAATGATAGACAAAGTCAGGAAGCAGCAATGCCAGCGGGTTTCCGACCCTTTTACCAATCGATTGGCAGGAAAATTCTTCGCCGCACCTTGAGTGCGACCCTTCGATGGAGAATGCGTGGGACTACTAGGAGAGCAGAGGTTGCAAACTCGCTTTCGAACACCCGTTCTTGGACGGAGCAAATGAGGAGAGAAATCGCACGGCTCATGGCCAAGAAGAGGCCAAGGCCAAGCCGCCGGCACAGCCGGCGGGCGGGTCCGCCTCCAGCGCAGCCAAGCCGCCTCCGCGTCTTGGTGATCCTCAGGAACCGAAGCCTCCGCCTCCTCAAACAGCCAGACGGCTGCTGGATCGGATGACGACTCTCAGGGAGGGGGCCTGCCTCCTACGGCACCGCCGCCAGGGGGCAGGAATCCTTGGGAACCACTGTCAGACAACGCGTCGAAGCCGCTTCCGCCCCCTCTTGGACCTGCTCCGAAGTCACTGGCCAAACCAAGTGAATCCGATCAGATGCCGACGAGAGAGGCAAAAGCGCCCCCACCAGACATTCGGACACAATGGAAGCCGTCTTTGAGAGACGATCCGTCTACGGCAACGGATGCGCCGGGCGCCGGAAGCTCGAATAATTTTTTTGTACCTCCAACGCCTCCTCCAAAGGACCCCCCGCGCTTCGATCTCCGACATGGCAAAAAGGCACCTGGCTCCCCGGCAGGGGCGCAACATGAGCAGCCCGGCAAAGCCGGAGCTAGCCAGAAGATTATCGAAGTGAGCGCCCCAGAGGGACCTAGAACTGTTGCGCTTGACTTGCCGGGCCCCCCTCTTGCGGATGCGGCGGTGAGCGACCCGCAGCCCCCCCGACCAGATAGGCTCGGCGAGGGCGACGGAGAAGGGGAAAAGTATAATTTCGACTTGTTGTTGCCTCCAAATGACCTCCCAGACAATGGCCCCGAGTCAGTAGTTGTCAAGCTGGCACGGGACCTTTTAGTCATGCATGTTGGATCGAGCCGAGCACATTTGTCACTTCGCAACGAACGCTCAATGCTCTGGCAAGCCCTCTCCGGCGGACTCCAGCATGACAACGTTAGGGAGCTCACTGTTGAAGAGGCGACCTTTGTGAGGGATGGCACGATGACCTGGGCACTTCGCTATCTAAAACAAGCAGACGAGAAGAGGAACGAACCCTCTGAGTACTCGTTGCATTATTCAAATAGGGCTTATTGTTTACGTAACTTCCCCCAGGTTCGCCATTCGGATTATATTCCTACAGGGGAAGGTCATGATGTCAAAATGACCGTCGACCCCGTGACGTTGACCGGTACAACCGGGGGCAACGAAGGGTCAGCCGCGGCGAAGACGGATGGGGAAAGTGACGCGCGCCCTGCGGAACCGCGGGGCAATAGACTGAGGATATCCCATTATGGGGAGAAGTCTTACTTGTTAACCGCGGAAGACGTGGATGCTGATAATAGCGCAGGAGTCACGAATTTGCTTATGCGCGTGACTCTTCCGCCGACGCCCGATCATAAACAGCTCCGTCCTGGGGGGCAAGACCTGTGTATTTTGATCAACAACAACGAGAGAACACTTGCGATGGAACGAGTGACGAAGTCCGAAAGCAGGTCGCTGAAGCCCACGGGGCTGGCCCAGTGCCCCCACTCATCGCAGCCGTTCGTGGGCGTGCCTATCGTGCGATCAAGGGGAACGCGCGCATGGTACACGACCCGATATTTGCGCTGCTTGGGGAGCTAGACGTAGAAAGTTTCGACCGAGCACGCAAATTTCTCATGGCAGAATTCGACTCGGATGAGAGACCAGATCCCATCCCCCACGAGGCCCACAATGCATTCATCCCCTTAGTATTGCCGAATGACGCTACCGGCACAGCCGAGGAAGCGGAGGCAAAGCTGTTAAAGCATGGCCGGAGGCCCGCCATGCTGGGGAGCTCAGCGCCTTGGAGAAAAATTGCAGCCACCGAGCGCACTCTCAAGCGCAACTTGCAGGCGAGCGCGCGGTGCGCGTGGCGAGACGTCGCGCCGAGCGCGCCCGATCATCGGGCGGGTGGGTGCATGTAGGCGACCTCATTCGGAAGATAACGAATAATGGTATCACACGCGCCACTACTGCTCTTGCAATGCACGGCCTGACAATGCTGCCACCAGGAGAGATTGATGTTCCGGGCATTAGGGCCGACGACATTACGATTCTTGAAGAGACGCATATGATTGAGCAGTGGCTGTCTTTTCTGCGCCCAGACGCCTCGCGCGACACAGTCGTCGACGCGGGGCACGGGGACTTAGTCATCACCACTGATAGAGCTGAACGGGCTGTCAAGCCCATGCTACTGTTCTTTCGTGCATGTCAGGGGCGCTCTTGTTTTGCTCACAGCATAGAGCGCATGCATGCTCATTGCGAGTTTGGGATGGCGCGGTGCCACGGGCATCTGCTGCATATTGCACCTTTAGAAACCATAGAGGAGTCGACGCTGGGAGAAGGGACTATCAAATACCCGAACAAGTTTAGCGTGTTGTGCAAAGCACCTGGTTACGGCCTTCTCAGACTGATACCGGCGAGGCGCGAGTTCCCCGTGGAGTATGCTGAACACGCCCCTCACTGGCTCAGCCAGCGGAACAACGGTGAGGTTCCACCAGCCAAGGTATACCAGGCTGAGGGCACTGCCCCAGCCGGCGGTGGACCCCCCACTTAGGGAACTTGGCCGCATGCAATCGCCCCGTCTTTCTGGGGTAGTGATGCGACGCATAACGAGAACTGGCAATGTGTTGTTGTCTTCAATGGACGGGTAGTGACCCGCCTTAGGCATCGCATCTGTCGCGATGGAACTGTCGTGGCGACGGGACAGGCACGTTTCAATGATATTTACCGTATAGTGCAACTGCAAGTGGTTGAAAAGTTTGTAGAAACAACGTGCCGTAGATGATGTGGACCTTGATATGTTCACAAGAGTGGTCTGCGTGGGAGGTTGCTTTCTCGTCTGATACAATGAGAACGTGGATCTTCTCCGATGAACAAGTGGCCGATGTAGGGCACAGTGCACTGCCCGAAGAAGAAAGGGCCCTCGCCACGCGGAGAATATGGACAGACGATGGGAGGTGCATTTGTGCTCGATACCATGCCGTGGGGGCTGGCTTTGGATGCTGTTTGCAATGCCTCGCTCCTGTCAGGTACAAAGCACACGTTAGAGCGAATTGCTTGCAACCGCCTGTAGAAAATTGATTGGTTGCTGCATGGGCGAGACTAGGACTGAAACCACGTCTTGATGCCCCCCCCCCCGAGAGGAGAACACCGATCCAATATGATTTCTAACAGGCTAAGAGCAATGAGGAAGAGCTCTGCTGATGCTTTGGACAACTTGAGCAAGGCCGAACAACATCAGCGCAAATGGGTTAACCAGGAACACATACGTACCAATACGGCTTTGGCTGGTGGTACATGAATGCATTCGCAGCTAGGGACCGTTCCTTCTTGGCGCCCTGACAGCACCTCGGCACAGCCGCCGGCGCGTCGCCAGCCATACTTACAGTATCTTGAACCCTTCAAACTCAGATTCATTGACTGGCTAGAGCACAAGCATGGGGGCGCTCGCCCCACAGCTGCCCAGTGGTGGCCATTGATTTGGACACGAAATCTGGACCAACATGCTCGTCCTACGAGATGCTCTGCACTTGCAGTTTTCGATTGGGAACATGCTGGTGCATAACAAATTCGACCGGAGGCGGGATGGGACCAGTGGGAACGAGAGATGGAGGAAAGAGGATTTGTCCTTCCATCTGTTCGAGTGTTGACGGAGAACTTGGAAGCAGCGAACCGAGCGTCTGCATCGAACCAAGTAGGAGACATCGATTTCCGACGCAAGCCGCAATGATGAAGTCATCTCGGAACGTGACGAGAAGGCTGCGATGTCGGACGGCGTATGCGCTAGACATATCGCCCAGCGACATCCGCTGATTGTTCCGAATAGGACGCTGCCTTTTTGGTTTGATTTGATTTCTACGTCTGGCTGCATGTGTGGCTATAACTACAGCAATGAAACATGCGGGAGACCAGAAGTTATCAAAGTTGCAGCACAATTTGTTCTTGAATACTTATCGACTGTTCCAAATACGAGCCCGGTGGACACAGACATCATTCATGACGTGCCGCCGGGATTGCCCGAGCTTGTGGATATAATTTGGAGCCAAACGTTTGATCGAATTCCCGCCCATGGAAGATGGGGGCGAAATCTGGTAGCTGTACGCGAAGTCATAGTATTGTTCATGTCCGCGGGGATTCATGTTGCATTTCCGGGGTGTATGAGGTGCAGCGTAATCCGCAATCCACCCGGATCATGCAATATTCTTATGCTTTGGATTGTCGGATCCGATCTGCAGTAGAGACATTTGACTTGCTTCATAATTGGATCAACGGATAAGGAAATGAAGTATCGGAGACCGCACGACGGAATTTATCAGGTGTTCAAGAGGCTATGGTCTTTATACACGCGTCTACGGAGTGCCATTTTACTGTCGAGATTTGTCTTGCCAACAGCCTTCTTGGGGCCTTCAATATTGATGACGCTAGTGGGATCACCAACTGTCTTAAGAAGAAAAAGGAGGAGAGTGGCCCAGCCAAGTCTCCAACCGAGACAATCCCAGCCGAGTCGCCCGCAGATGCTGTAACCCCAGTCGTTGAAGGCGACGCCCCGAGCGGCACCGCCGCCCCGGGACAGCGAACTCAGCAGTCCTCCCGCCCAGCATCGCGACCGAGGTATCAGCGCGGAAGGCAGTCTTATCGGGCCGCCCCCTATGCGCCTGCGCCTGCCGGCCCAGCCGCGTCAGGCACCAATGCTGGCTGGGTCGGTTATAACAGAATCCAGCCGTGGGTGGGCGAATCCTAGACTGATGGGCCCATCCTTGACAGTCCTGGCAGAGCCGGTTGGCGGCCGCGCGAGCGATGGCGGCGGCCCCGGACCGGATGGTCGGCGCCTACGACGCGACCGTCGACTACGAAGACAAGAACGATAATGGATAAATTCAAGGATGCTATGTTATCCCGGCATCAGCAAGTCACTGGCCACAGCAGAACGTGGCAGCGGTTTAGTCTGGACGAGTGCAATGACAAGTTCGAGCGTGACTCTGGGATGCCAAGTACCTTGCCAGCGCCTCCACCGCCGCCTACGCCGAAGGCGAGACCGCCGGAGAAGGGCCAGGGCGAGAGTGAGCCAAGTGGCTGGAGCTCGAGCAGACGAGAGGACAGCTCCTCCAATAATCAGAACCCGTGGCGCTGGAGCAACAGCGATCCCTGGGGCGACTCTCGTGAATGTAGAGGTCGCTGGAGAAGGCGATGCAGCGCAATGGAACCAGCACGACAAAGTCCATGCTGGTCCGCGCTACTTCGCGGAGCGGGTGCACCAGGTGTGCACGGGCATTGTGGCTTGAGCTGGAAATATTAGCTCAGGCGGGGAACGTCGGGTTTCTTCGGCCTTCCGCCTCCTGGCAACCACCGTTGAGCGGTACAATGCTTTTGGGGTTCGCTCCGGTGGCTGTGCATATGCACAGGTCAGGTGGGTTGGGGGGTCGGGGCGGCTCTACGGACCCCGCCGCGGGGGGAGTCAATGCACCCCTTCCGCACCACCAATATTTCGCCCTGCCTGCTCTCTCTCCTTGCGCGCGCTGTCTGCCTGCTGTGCTGACTGACTACTTCTGCCCCCGCAGCTATACTACTTTGGCTCTAGGGAAACGGAAAGGAGCGAGCCTGCGGCGCGCGCGCGTGCGTCGGCCGGCGGGCCGGCCCCCTCCCTTCAGTGTTGCCTTTTGCTTGACGGCGCGATCTTCTCTTACCCATATCATTTGCGGAGCCCCCTGACCATGGTATAGTTTCGGAACATCTTGCAGGGATTATGAATATCCAGGTAAAAGACTCGCATAGCATGTCTGTTTATCCTGCCGCGCAGTCCAACCTGGCTGCGTTGAGGTCAGATTCGGATTGGTGGTAGATTAGTGCAGGGGCTATGTGTATTGTCGCCTCGTATGAAGCCAATCTACAGAATGGTAAATACAAGTTTAAACGTGTACACGCACAGACGCGATGTTGCATGTGCGTAGACACTCCCAGGTTGCGTTGAATCCACATCACCAATGAATATCCCACAGTGCTGGTCGACCCACTTATGTTTCCAACTGTCTTGCGACGACTGGGTGATCTTGTGATGACTGGGTGTTAGTCTTGCTCGCATGCAGATTTGAAGCTACATGCTGGTTTCTTTGTGATGATACCAGGTGTCTGCTGATAAGACAGCCTTTTCGTGTACTTCTTGCTATTTGATGGCCCCTGGTCGCACCGCCAATTCTCTTGGCCTGCCCTGGACATTTCCCAAGCAGTGCTTGCACTTCGGGCTTTTCGCTAAAATGTCTGAAGTCATTGGTTTGGAATCCCGGTTTTTGGCTGATGCCCGCCCGTGGGCGCCCGAGGGTGCTTCGCGGTCGCCCCGCGCTTTTGGGGTATTCCGAGATGTCACCTGGCACCCGCCCGCGGGCGCCTCGCGGGCGCCCCGCGCTGGGGGCACGCCGCGGTTTCGCCTGGGGATCGCCTTTGGGCGCGCTCAGATTTAGCGTCAAGCAGCGTCGACTAGCTTCGATTAGCGTCGATTCGCAAGAGCCAGCAAGACGGCATGGGAGGAGGCTGCCATAAGTTGCCACCGGCTCCTGCTGGCATCCGCCCTCCCCCCTCTTCGCATGCCCCCTGCTCCCCGTCGCATGGCGTGCTGCGAAACGACCGCGGAGGGCCCGTGCCATTGAAGAGTGGCTCAAGTCTCAGTCCAAGTACCATGCCAACTCCGAGTGCCATGCTCACATTTTCTCACTCACCACCTTGATTCGAGATTGCACCCGTGTCCGGGGCAGTCCCTATGCAATTCGCTCTTCCCTAACGCCACCCTTGTGGGCTGCGATGTCTTCTTCGGGCGGGCGCATGCCAGGTGCCCCTGTGCGACAGCTCTTCGCTGCAGAGACGCGCGACATCGCTTCTCCATCGTCCCCACCAGCTACAGCACCTAAGCTAAAACTGCTCGCGCCAGGAGCCCGCTGAACGAGATGGGCGGCGCGGAGATGGAAGCCCCAGCACCGGCAGAGTCATCTCGAGCAGCAGCTGATTCACATCAACCTCCGGCTGGCGGGGCAGAGGCTCAAGTACATGCACGCCAGCATGAATTCCAAGGGGGCCTTGTGGCAGCGTCGGACGCTGGACTTGCGGCGGCGACCTTCGAGGCCATTCTCAACAAGCATTTGGGCCTCATCAAAAACGACATCCGAGCGATCAAGCAGCGCGGTGTCTCGCAGGACGACTTGCGGAAGGCTGCGGGCCCTTTGCGCAAAGACTTCGGGGAGTTGCAAGATACGGTAAACAATGATATGGAAGATTTGCAACTACGCACTACTTACATGGAGAACGCTATAGAGGGGATTCGGAAAGAGATGGCAAGCTTGGCAACTACGCCGAGATCACATGCTGGAACATCTCTAGCAGCTTCGCAAGGCACGGCAAACGCTCACCACAACCATGGCAAACGTGCTATCACAGCGGTCATTGACAACCTTGTCAATTTTGATTCCACCGCCACGGCGTGCACATTTATCAGAGAGCAGTTATCTTCAATTTAAGCCCCAATCCCGAATAATATTTACGCGAAAGGGGAATTCAAAGATATTGCAATTGCCGAGTTCGACAGCATGCTCGACCGAGATACGGCGGTCGCTCTTCTACGCAGCGGCGGCCTTCAGCGTGGGAGTAAACTGATTTGGGCAACGCAAGACAGAGAACCAGCCGACCGCGCGGCCCGTGACTATTGCGCTGGGGTGAAACACTTGCTCAAAAACGACCTGCAGAATCCATGCGCCATCAGGGTGTCAGAGGAAGCGACCTGCACACTAGAAGTTGGAGGGCAGTTGGTTTTGCCGGTGAATGTGCACAACGTGGCATTCGAGACGGCGTGGGAAATAATTTGGCAGGCTTGGGGCGATCTGCGAAACCACCCCAAACTTGCAGAATTGAGAACAAAATGCAATGACATCATTCATCGAGCAGCTCAAGGGCAAAAAGGCGGAGCAAAAGGAGCGTCCAAAGGCGCAGCGTCAAAATAGGACGCACGGCAGGCATTGGCTACATCTTCCACGTCACGGACTTGTCTGCCCAGTGCCGGAGCCGATTCGGGAAAGCATGTTTTTTTTGTTTTGAATACATATTTCGTGATATCCGCCTCCATCACGCGACTATTTTTGACATCGATGCAGTTTCGAACGTTGATCATACTTCTACATCACCGACTCTCTTCTCAGACTCCTTCCTGGTTTCTCTGGGAGAGGGCAAAGCTACCTACCCCCCCGACAGTTTCACCCGCGCTACCCGTGCGTCCAAGGTCTTCTTCGTTACCTTCCCACGGACCAGCCCCGCCAGCACGCGTGTAAATGAACGTTGACGACGGCGCCAGCACCGAAGGCGACAATGTATCTTTGGAGCGCATTTACGATGCGTACAGTTTTGGTTCAATGCGAGAACGCTCAAATTCTATCAACATCGACGACGATGCAGTTCCCGAGCTCGGCCCTGTATCTACTTTTCGCGGTCCGGCCAGGATGGGCAAAGATACCATAGCGGACCGAGACACCATAGACAAGCAGTGTCCGAGTACATATTCGAGCAATGCTGCGCCCCCCGTGGCGTCCTCGATTCCATCGCCCCACCTTGGAAGACGCTGGCGAATCTACCAACACTGACCCTCCACGAGCTTCTCCCTCCCATTCTCCTCAAAACCCTCCCGGATGGAACACGTAGAGGCAGTTGTGCATTCCGTGCCGCATCAACCGCGCCGGCACCTGGAATGTCGAAGGCCTCCGAGGTGATTCAATCATCAAACTCGACGAGCTTATCCAGGGCATGTTGTATCACGACATACACGTTTTATGCATTCAGGAGACACATTTGCACGGGGCGGAGTACTACATGAAAAACGATTTCAAGATCTTCTTATCTGGCAGCTTGGATGTTAAAACTCGAACCTACCCAGGGGTTGGCCTCCTGGTCAACCCAAAAATCCTCATGTCCACTGTCGCCTTCAAGGCCTGCTCAGACAGGTTGGCCACACTCCGAATAAAGGCTCGAGGAGGGATGCTGATCTTGATCGCCGCATATGCCCCTCAGAGCGGCCTGGGCTACGAGAAGCGCCAAGCCTTCCACTACGAGCTGCAGGACCTCATCCGGGCTACGACTACGCACAGTACGACCATGGCTTCTGGGGACTTCAACGCGCAACTTCTGCGGCAAGGGCAGGGAGAAGAGGATATGATCGGGGCTCATGTGTTCAAGAACCTCCTTGGGGCCCCCCATCACAATGAAGCTATCAATGTGAGCGCCAGTGCACAGTTATCTAACCGGCAACTGCTCTTAGAAACTTGCGTGGCTTACGACCTCGCCATTGCGAACACTTTCTTTGACCGCCCCGATTCGATGAAAGTCACGTGCCGGAACTTGGGGGCCAATCCAATGGACAACAACATTACGACGTCAACATTCTCTCAGATAGATCACGTATTATGCCCTCAAACAATGATCGACACCATCGCGGATTGTTGGAGCAGCCGCACAGACGCATTAAATAGTCTGCATTTCCTTTTGGTTGCGGACATGCACATAGAGTTCGAAACGCAGCAGCAACAACCCAATCAGAGAGTGGACGCGCAGGGTTTACGCGACTTGGAGACACAACGCAGATTTTCGAACGCATTTGTAAACGCAATATTACCGCGGGAAGCCGCCAACAACTTGGCAGCCGATCTACAACGTGCCTTTGCTGAAGCAGCAGCTGTCTTGCCGATTTCGCGATCTGCAGCGAAACGCCCATGGGCGAGCCAGGGCGCGCTCGACTTGATTGCTGAACGCGGCGCTTACCGGCGAGCTGGGGACCACGATAATGAGAAACGACTTCACATCTTGATAAGACAATCTGGAAAGAAAGACCGAGCATCATGGTCACACGATCTTACTAAGAGTGGGAATTGGGATGCTGTTCGACACTGGCGGAAACCAAAGAAACCACAACATGCTACTATACAGCGCCCTGATGGCACTCCAGCCGGCGCGGTAGAACGAGCTGGCGTGATCGCGGACTATTTCGAGAACGAGCACTGGGAGTACAAATTTCAGGACACATGCCCAGATCATGATACATTTTTGGGTGGCGCACTTCCTGTGGACACTTCTCCTTTTACCACCAGTGGGTTGAAGGCAGCACCGCAGAAACTCAAGAAAGGGAAGGCCGCGGGCCCAGGCGATATCCCGCCAGATTTCTGGAAAATCTTGGGGTCAGATTCTACTGCGTGCGACATATTGTTGGACATGTGTCAGAAGTGCTGGGAACACAAATCGATTCCAGAAGCATGGAGACGCTCGCATGTGGTTGTACTTTTCAAAAGGGGAAGTGCGGCCTTACCGGCAAACTACAGGCCTGTCTCATTATTGCCGGTCGGACATAAAATATGAGCAGCACTTCTTCACCGGCGCCTGGTTCAGGGCGGAGCAGAGCATCGCTTACGACAATCGCAATATGGGTTCAGACCAGGGGAAGGAACCAAAGACGCGCTAATGTTAGCGGGGCGTATGGTCGACGCTGCGCACTTGGACAACGACGGGCGGCTTTCTCTACTCATGCTTGACTGGGCCAAAGCGTTTGATAGGATCAAGCCGGACTGCATGTGTGGCGCGCTTCTCCGTTTCGGGGTTCCTTCCTCCATGGTTCAGCTTATGAGGTCAATTTACGCGGCAAGATAGTTTACTATTCTGGACCACGCTGGCACGTCATCTGAAAGAAAACAACGTGCAGGCATTGCGCAAGGATGCCCTCTGTCGCCCTTATTATTTATCATCGTTCAAAGTGTGATGCTGGACGACACATTTCGCACTGTTGACCTCCAATCAGAACCGGCATTTGTCGTAACGCGTGATATCATTTACGCTGATGACACGCTGCTTCTTTCACGACGCGTCGCAAACTTGAATGGCCTTTTGGCGGCAATTTTTGCTGGGGGAGAGAAGTGCGGGCTGGAATTGAATTGGGAGAAAACAACGCACATTAATATTTCAACAGACAGCAGAATTTCCAGGCCGACCGGCGAGTCGATCAAAACTGTCCGCGAAGCCATCTACTTCGGGGGGCTGATCACGTGCAACGGGAAGGCGACGACGGAGGTGGCCAGGCGATTGGGGGAAGCGACGAAGACTTTCAAGCAATTGGACCGGATATGGGCCCACGCGTCAATTGGAAAAAAGCGGAAATACATAATATATTCCAGCTGCGTGCTCAGCAAGCTCATGTATTTTTTGGATTCTGTATGGTTGCTTAAAGCAGACAGGTCCAGATTGGACAGCTTCCACTGCAAATGCTTGCGACACCTACTTGGTATTCCCCACTCGTTTATTTCTCGCGTCCGCAACAATGAAGTATTGCAGCGGGCGTCGTCGACACCATTACCTATCTGAGTCTCTGAAGGAACGCTAAATAGCTCTGTGCAGTAGAATCGCCAGGTTCCCGGACCCTTCCCTGATCAAAGAAATATTGTGCGATGCGGATGGCATTCCCGAAAATTGGGCACGCCGCCGGAAACGAGGGCGCCCGCGACAGCAGTGGGCGACTTCAGTGCACGATTTGTCTCGTGAGCAACTCCAATCCGCACGCTCCTCGTCCCCCCCCCCCCCTCTCTCCTTCCCCCCCTCCTGCTCCCCTCTCGTTTCCTGCGTCAGTCGTGAGGCGCTCCATTTTTTCTGCTTCGCAGTCGAGCCTCTGTGTTCACGCAATCCATCTGCAAGATGTCCCTTTCACTGTCACGAAGAGCTGCCAATTGTGCACTCTTCTGCCCACGCGTCCTTCCGGATGCTCGGCTCAGCCATGCCATGCCATGCCCTGCCCCGCAGCGAGAAAAGGCCACGCTAACCTCAAGCGGATTCAGCAGGGCCTGACCCCTGGCCGCAAGGGCACGTCGCAGCTCGCGACGGGGGCATTGTCGGGCGGGCGGCCGCCTTCCGTGGGCCTCCCGACTTCGCTGCCGCTGAGTGGATATCAGCGAATTTCAGAGAAGGTAGAGGTACCCATGCTGCTACCCTTCTCTCGTTTTGGCCTCTCTGGGCCTCCTGGGAGGCCCTCGTGGCCACCGCTGGATTCGCTTCAAAAATTCTGGTCAGCACGCACCCAGGAGAGGTCCGGGGAGTAGCGATATCAGCACCCCCTGGTTTCCCCAGAATTCCCTTCCCCTATGTCGGCACGCGCTCTCCCTGACTGCAAGCGACAGCGTTTGACATGTCACATATTGGCCGCACTAGCGGCGACGAAGGAGTTCTGGAGCTCCCGACGCATCCGCGGATGCGGTGGTGCCTGGGGCGTCTGTGGTGCCTGTGGTGTCTGTGGTGCCTCTGTGGTGCCTGGAGCGCCCGTGGGCGTCCGAGGGGCGTCGGAGGCGTCCGTGGTGCCCGCGGTGTCTCAGGAGTGCTAGAGAACCGGCCTTGTGGGTGCCCTGTGGGTGCCGTGTGGGTGTCTGGTGGTGACCGAAGCCAATGACGGACTAACAGTTTTTATTTGCCGTGGGTGCTCTGGTGGTGTCTGTGGTGCCTCTGTGGTGCCTGGGGCGCCCGTAGGCGTCTGAGGGGCGTCGGAGGCGCTGGGGGCGTATGCCGAGGTTTCGTTTGGTTCCCGCCCGTGGGCGCGCCTTGCGTTGGGGGCGAAAGTTGCGGTTTCGCCAGGCGCCCGCCCGTGGGCGCCTCGCGGGCACCCGGCGCTAGGGGGGAAACTGAGGTTTCGCCGCGTGCCCGCCCATGGGCGCCTCGTGGATGTCGCGATAGCTTGCGCCGCGTAAGTTCTGTTTTCAACAGAAGAATCGATACTAAAGAAGAATGGAATCGACCACCCCGTTTCCCTCGGACTCATGAAGCCCCCTTGGGACGTTGCAGATTTCAGTTGGTGTTGTTCATCGTTCAGTTCCCAGATGGAACTCATACCATCACAGGAGGGACGGGTATCGAGTTGATTTAGTCACGCCCTGTGTTGCCTCAGTATCGTTGTCTCGCCGCCGCCGCTGGACATCGATGACTCCCTGATCACCCGTTCGCCGGAAACTTCCGGCGCGGGGGCATGTCAGAAATGAAGATGCATCTTGCAAAAGTGCATTGCTTGAGCGGCCCCGGGGAACGCGGAGAAATCATTTGCGCGGGGCACGCCCGTGGAATTGCCCACGAACAATTCGGAACATACTGACAAATAATTAAGCATTTTCCGGATAATTCCCACATATTATTTTTTTTCCCACCCAAATATTCTGGCGCCCAATCCATCTTAGTATCTTTTTTTGCAGGGTCATTAGGATACGTGACACGAGAACGGCATTCAAACTTGTTTTTTTTCCGCGGCGTGCTTCGATGGGGCTCAGGAGTGGCACAGGGGCGCCCTCTTCTTTCCCCCCCCCCCTCCCCTGCGCCTCCGCCTCGCCCTCCCCTTCCGCTCGTGTTCCCGCTCCTTCTTCTACTCCTTCTGCTCGCGCTTCTACTCGTCTACTCTTGCTGTGATTGCTGTTCCGTCCCCCCCTCCTCCTCCTCGCCCTCCTTCTCCTCGTCCTCCTTCTCTTGTTCCTCCCCTTCCTCCAGTTCCCCCGCCCCTTTCATCCTCTGCCCCCTCCATCATTAGCAGCAGCAGCAGCCGCAGCAGGAGTGACCTCTGGCGCGGGCACGGGTGGGCCCTCATGTGGCCGAGAAACGAAGCGGTAGCAGCGGCTTGCGCGCCCCGGTTTGGCCCCCCCGCGCCCCCCCCAAAAAGCCGCGCACCAAAGGCCATTCTTACCCAGGGTCACTCTTGCGCGTATCCGAGAAGAGAATCGGCGGCGAGCGAGGGGGGGAGTGGGAAGGAGAAGGTCTTCTCAGAGGGCGGTGGGGCTCCTCGGAAGCCCTCCGAGGCCTTCTGAGAAGTTGTGCTTTATCTTCGTGAAAGGCCTGGGGAACTTGCCAGATGGCTGGGGGGCCTCCGAGCCTTCTGAGAAGGCCTTCTCCCTCTCGTTTCCCCCCCCTCGCTCGCCGCCGAGAGGAGGAGTGGGGGAGGGGCGAGATCTCTGGGCCTGCCTGGCAGGAGGCTGTCCGGGGAGGAGGAGGAGAGGAGGGAGGAGGAGGAGAAGGAGGAGGGGAAAAGAGGAGAGAGAGAGGAGGAGGGAAGAGGAGGAGGCGGAAGGGATGGGGGAGGGGGGGAGAGGGGTGGAGGGGGGGGGGGGAGGGGGGGACTTCAGAGAGATGAGGAGAGCGCCAGGTGGAGGAGGAGGTGATGAGGACTCAGAGGATGAGGGCGTGATCCCATGGGAAGCGTTCTCCACGGTCCTCTTCCCCCTCATCTCCCCCGCCTCCGCATCCTCCTCCTCGTACTCGGCCTCCTGCTTCCCCCCTTCCGCCTCCTTCCCCCCGTCCTCGTACCTCTCTACCGCCCCCTCCTTCTACTCCTGCGCGCCATGCTGCTGCTGCTGCATATCCTGGCCCTGCGCTTCCGCATGCTGTTCGTGCTCCTCTTTTTTTCCTTGCTGCTGCTTCTGCCTCTCCTGCTGCTCCTCTCCCTGCTCTCCTGCTGCTGCAGGGCTGTTTAGCCCAGATGTCCATTTTGGACTTGGCCAGCGCGGGGGGCGGCCGCGCCCGCCTCGCCCCCCTTTTGGGCGCAGCGGCGCATGACTTAGCGGACGATGACGCGGCCGCGTTTGCGGCCGCCAGGCGCGCGCGGCCGCGTTTGCGGCCGCGCTATGCCCCCGCCCCCCGGACGGGGGCTGCCCTCAGCAAGGGCTACGACGGCCTCGTGGCATGCCGCGACAAGAGGCCACGCCACGGGATGAGGAGGGGCGGCTTAGGAGGAAGTAGGCCAGGGCGGGACGGGCCATACCTTGAGCGTAGGAGGAGGAGGAGGAGGAGGACCTTGAGCGTAGGAGGAGGAGCGGGACGGCCGATGGAGGCAACTTCGCGTTGGCGACCGCGCTGTTCCACGGCAGCAGCTGGCGCTGGTGCAGAGCAAACCTTTCAGAAAGATGCGCGCCGAGAACGGCGGCCGGCTGCGCCAGCAGCACGAGTGGCATTTGCAGCTCTGCCAAGCAGCCGCGCACCGCGGCCTCAAGCATGGCGGCCGACCGCGCGGCGGGAAGGTCGCTCGGAAGAGAATCTTCCTCCGCGCCACCCTTCGCCCCAGCGCACCTCTCCTTCTCACCCCTACCCGCCTCCCCTCGCGCCCTGGCCCACGTCCGTCTTACTTCGCAACCCTCGCATCGTCGTCGTCGGTTTTGCACCCCGCCGCCCCCCCCCCCCCCCCCCCCCCCCCCCCCCTCTCGAGTCCTGGCGGGTTGGGTGCCATGCCCCCCCTCTCGAGTCCTCTCGAGTCCTGGCGCCTGCCCTCCCCCCCCCTGCCCAGGTTGCCATGGGAAAGACCAGGCGGTCGCTGGAGCCGTGCGCCGCTGTTGCCCGCGTTGCCCAGCGGGCGCTGGGCAAGCGCATCCGTTCGTGGTCGCAGGACCCGGGGGGGGAGGAAGAGGAGGAGGAGGTAGAGGAGGAGGAAGAGGAGGTAGGGAGGAGGTAGAGGGCGCTCGTCTGAGAGCCGCGGCGGACGGGGCCCATTCGGAGGAGGTGAGCCCGCCGACGGATGGGGAGGGGGGGAGGTAGATGAGCAGGCGGAGTTGGTCGTTCGGTGGGCGAGCCCGCAGGGCGCAGGGCGGGCGCAGGCATGGGAGGGGAGGGGGGCGGCCGCCCCATGCAGGCACGACAGCAGGGGGAGGAAGCGGTGGGGCCAGTAGTGGAGCCGCGATGGG
>CAUYUJ010021194.1:0-86042 GCA_963575745.1 Prorocentrum cordatum | reverse complement strand
CCCCCCCCCCCCCCCCCCCCTCCGTAGGGTTACTAGTGCCGATGTGGGGTGCATGGTTTTGCCCCACTGAGAACATCGAGCAGATCAGACGCAAGATCGCGAAGCTGAGGCAGTTCATTAACGGCGATGTTCGCTCTGGGCGGATTATCCATTACGAGCGCGCTTGTGGGCGCTGCGCGTCTGCTGCCGCAGCAGCGGAGAACACTCTGTGCGCGCTGCTGGAAGCAGGGGTGTTGCTCCCGGCGGGTTGCGCGGATCCGAGCAAAAACAGGTGGGGTCACATGGGCGAGAGCATGGCGCAGCAGGCGGCACGGCGAGGAGAAAGAGGGCACGGAGGCTGCGGAGGACGACGGGGAGGCTGTTGAGGAGGACTAGGAGGCTGAGGCGACGGATGAGGATGCTGAGGATGAGGGCGAGGAGGCTGAGGAGGAGAACGCGGAGGCTGAGGAGGGGGGCGAGGAGGCTGAGGAGGAGGGCGATGAGGCTGAGCTGGAGCGCAGGGCGGCCGGGGAGGAGGACGTGGAGGCTGAGGGGGGGGGAGAGGGAGGAGGTTGAGACGCAGGCGGCCCAGGAGGAGGAGGCTGAGGAGATGGGGGAGGCTGTTCCGTTTCCTGAGTCAGGCGCCTGGCACCATGGTGCACGACGTGGCCGCGCGGTCGCTCCTGCGCGCCTTCCCCAAGTGGGAGAGGATCGCTGCCGCGCATGACCAGGACTGCGCCGCCCCTTTGGCGGATGGGGGGCATGGGCAGGAGAGTCGGGGGGGGGGGGGATGAGGCGGCGGCGGAGGCGACGCAGATGATCACTGGGCTCACGGAGAGTAGGGGGGCCAGGCGGACGTGCAGGAGGATTGGGGCGAGGAGGAGGAGCCAGATGACAGCTATGCTGACGTGGCAACGCTGTGCTCATTTTCTTCGGATCCATCATCCCTTTGCTGCTACGTCTGATTGCCCGGCTGACGGTGCACTTGGCGCGCTTCCTTGCACCCCTCCGGCCAGGAAGCAGACAGCGTGGATTACCGCCAGTGCGTGAACAGCAAGGTGCACAGGTCATGCTGCTCGATGCGAGGTTTCTTGTTTAAGGCTCGGCTGTTGTCGGCTATGGCTGCGGGTCGGCCGATGCACTGGTTGCGGCAGCGCTTGGAATGGCTTGATGAGCACCGCGCGGGCATCATGGATGTCACGCCCTTGGCCGCCGCGTCGGTTCGGTGATGTTGGGGGCGGCGGATTAGTCAGGCGGCGGTCTGAGGTCAGGGGCGGTGACCAGCGGGGTGTCGGGGGGCACAATGGCAGCAGCAGCATCAGGACACTGGGCATATCGAAGCGGAATGGCGGAGGTAAGCGAAGATACCACACGAGCTTGAGTATACCACAGAGGATCAGAGGCGAGGGTCATAATCAGGATGCCACAGAGCACCGCGAGGCGTCTCGTCTCGCTTCATCGCGTCGCCTAATCTGATCTTCGCGCCTGATTGTCTCGCCTGATCGTCTCGCCTGATCGCCTCGCCCGATCCTCCCCCCCCCCCACCCCCGTCGCATGCCTAGGTCATTCGACCTCACGTCAGTCCCTTCGTCGAGTGCCAGCGCCGGCTCATGGCGATGCTGACGAAGCCAGCGTCGGAGGAGAGCATGGCGTGGTCGGGGCTCTCCATGCTATTCTTCCACTACGCTGGACGGCCCACCGAGCTCGGCATAGCGAAGCAGTGCAGCATGCAGATCTGCGCTTCCGCGCACGCGCAGCTGCACTGGAGGTTCTACATTAATTTGGGAATCGGCAGAGGTAGAACGGGGCGGCGGTGTCGGGCGCGACTCGGGTGGCGGCGGGGCATGTAGGAGGAGGAGAGTTTGGCGGGGGCGAGGGCAGACGGGCGATTCATGGACACGATCTCTTGGCGATGCCCCTCCCCCCCAACTGGCCATCTCTCCCGCGTGGCGCCCCTTGCCTCAGCGGCCGCGCTGTCGTAGGCCCCTCCATAGCAGTCACCGCGTCCCTGTCCTTCACCTCTTTCCGACACCTCCACCGCCCCCTGTCCTTGCCTCCTCCAACACCCCCCGCGCCCCCCCCCCCCCCCCCGCCCCCCCCCCCTCCACCGCGCTACCCCCCCTCCCCCGAGGTTCCACGACGCGCTTGGGGACTGGCCCTTCCGGCTGCTCAGGATGTCGACGGATGCTTCGACCGAGGACTTCAAGCAGGCTGCTGCTGCGTTCTTTGCCGAGGACAGGTGCTGTCTTGAACCTAAGCTTGCTAGGAAGATGCGCAACTTGTGGTCTACTTCCCAGGATATATGCAGCCTGCGGCTTATCCCGCGACCCAGGTAGGTTCCGACACGGTTCGAGAACGTCCAGGGTGTAACGCCAGAGGCGCCTGTGGTGCCCACAAATGGATGGCTGCTTCGCTCGGTCATGGCGACAACTCTTGTACGCCTTGGAAACGTCTTGCAGTCGTCGGGGCCCGCTCTTGTTAACCCCGTGAGAGACTCGTGCGTCGGGGGGCCTCGTCGGCCAATGCCCTCTACTGCGCCTGCACCTACACCATATTGGCCCCATCGGGGCTCTCTTGCGAACCCCTCGGGATCTCGAGTCGACGTCTCCCCCGCGCGTCTGCGCTACAACCGCCCCGTGCTACACGTGCATTAAACTACAGTGCGTTCACGCTCCCCGCGCTTGTATAAGAGTGGCGGTTGCTGGACGACGCGGCATTTTGGCGAGCGTTTAGATTATTCGGCCGGCACGGCCTGTTAACCAATATGGACGTTGAGCGCTTGTTTGCTCAGATTCATCGGAGCATAGACATTGGCGATGTCTTCATGGAGCGTGTGAGGGCGAATGGCTTTCTGACGCAGTGCCTCTCACAGCACCTGCGGGCTGGTGGCCCGGACCCACGAGAGGAACACGCTGAGGATATGATGGCGGCTGGCGCCCCGCTGGAGCGGTCTGTCAGGCCCGTCGCCAGGGCGGGGCACGCCGCGCCAGGGTGGGTGATGTATGTGAATGCAAAGGAAAAGCCGAGCAGCAGCGCGTCTCAACCTCGTGACAAACGACAGCGTGTTCAGGCCCGCACCTTACTGAAGGCAGAGTTTGACAATCTCCCGCAGGGGGAGCAGGACACTTGGAACGCCAAGGCAGCGGAGGCTCACTTCATTAAACGGCAGGCTGCAGCGCGCGAGGCAGCTCTTCCAGAGGTCGAGCCCCTACCGGAGACCTGTGGTCCTACTCCCATGTGCGGCCTCAGTGGTGACGGCCTCCCGCTGAGCCATCAAGCCTTCTTGGCCGCGGCAGAGAGTGACCCCGCAGCCGCTTTCAACCAGTGGGGCCAGCAAGCTCGCAAGGAGTTTCGCGACACAACGTTTGTTAAAGATGCAAACAGGATCCCCCCGAAAAAGAAGATCTCATTGTGGCGCTCGCGTTGGCAACGCCACAGTGGCGTGTGCCAGTCCAAGGATTCGACCATCTACGAGCCGTGCCTGAAGAGCGGCGCGGCCCTCTCGCGGTACCTTTGGGACAAACAGTGGCAGTTCACTTGGGTGCGGGCAGACCTCACGGCTGCCGATCAGCACGATGTTATGGTTGCAGGCGGTTATTTCTGGGTGGCGTATACCCGAGGTGCGAACCCGCTCATGTCGCTATTTCTTGCAGGTGCCCCTGGGAGTGCAGCGCACTGTCGCAGACTCGTCCCGTTGCGCTTCTGTCTCCTCCCCCCTCTCCTCCCGCCCCGCCCCTCTCCCTCCTCCCCTCGCCCTTCCGCTCACCCGCCCCCCTCCGTCCCATTCTCCTCCGTTTCCTTTTCCTCATTGCCCGCCTCTTGCCCTTGTCGCCTCTGTCGCCACCCCCGCACCCTTGGGTGCCCCCATCGCTCGATAGTAACTTTGTGTGAAGCTTCCTATCTTTGAGCTCTCCAGAGGCCCCCCCCCCCTCCGCCCGTCTTAGCTTTTAAGAGCCGCCCCGCGCCAGCAGGTGAACCATGCGGACCTGGTGAGTCAGTGCAATTTACTACAGACGGGGACAAGCTAGTGGTCCTTAACCAGGTATCGTTGATGAAGAGACTCTTGGGGGGCGCGGCGCCCACGCCAGGGCAGCAGCTGCTGTTGCGGAAGCTGAGCAGCAAGGTCGCCGAGAGCCCAGACGCCCCCTTAGGCGTGAGCGATATCACGCAGACCCTGGTGCCCGACGTCGTCGTTGACTGCGTGCTTCAGGATCCTCGTATGAGAAACGCCCCCCTATTCACTTGATACACCCCTTCCCCATGTGCGAGGTTGGGGTGGGGGAATGGCGTTGGGGATGCTCGTGCGAGCACGCGGGTGAGGACGGGCTTGTAGAAGGACGGCGCTAGGTAGGATGGAGGGGGCTTCGAGACGCCCGTGGCGGACGGAGCGGAGGAAAACGGAGGAGGATTTGGAGGGGGGTGGAGGGGGGCAGAGTGCGAAGGAGAAACGTGTGAGGGGTGGGAGGGCACGGTGGGGGAGTAGGGAGAGCGCGAGGAGGATGCGGATGATCAGTTTGCCAGCCTTCTCCCTCCAGGGCGCGGTGCCAGAGAAGACGGGCATCGCCGATGAGGATTGCAAGTTCCTCCAGATGTTTGACCCCAGCACCAGCTGCGGTCGGCTCATTGCTCACTTCCACAGCCTCTTCAACGCAACGGATGTCGAGGGCACGATTTCGACAGTTGGCAACATCTTGCAGACCCTCCCGCGCGTTGAGGGGCCTGAGTTGGTGCTGGAGAGTAGCGACGACGACGACCCTGCGGCGCCCGGCGAGGCCGCCGAGGAGCTTCCTGTTGGAGCTGCCGTTGCGGCGGGCGCCTCAGGGGCAGTGGCAGCTGCAGGTCCTGCAGCCGCAGCCGCTGCAGCCGCCCCAGCAGCCTCGCCGGCAGCTGCCCCCCCAGCAGCCGCCCCAGGAGCCGCCCCAGCAGCCGCCTCAGCAGCCGCCGCAGCAGCCGCCGCAGCAGCGGCGCCAGCGGCTGATCCTGCCGCCGGGGGAGAGGCCGCGGCCGCAGCTGCCCCAGCTGCCGCAGCCGACATAGAGGCGGGGCCAGCGGCCGCAGCAGAGGCTGACCCAGCGCCACCGCCCCCGATTCCAGCCCCAGAATGGGGCCGCCGAAGGCGGGGCACACCGTGGGGCGACTTCCAGATCGCACAGATCTGGAGCGGGGACGTCCATATTGGTTGGGGTGCCACCTGCGGTCAGCACCAGAACGCCCTAGGCGGCGCAGTTTGCAAGCGTAACATCAAGTACAGAGGTCGCCGTGGGACAGACATTCTGGACGATGCGGGCTGCGTGCGGCAGCTGAAGCGCTGGCTGCTGGCGGGGATGACCATTGATCCCCTCGACCCCTGCGCGCGTGATCTGCATATGCAGGTGCCCATTCGAACGATTGGGCCCCAGCGCATGCCAGAGAATCTTGACAGCCCCCCTTGATGGTCTCTCAATTCGACAGGGGATCGGTGATAGCATGAACTTCCGAGGGGGAGGGGCTCTGACTCGTGAAATTATGACGATGCCGTCTCGTGACGATGTTGATGTTCATGATGGTGATGACGATGGTGATGACGGTTGTGTCTCCGAAGCCTAACCTGCAAGAGTAGAGACATGCATCCGCGCAAGTACCACGGGGGGCTGTCCAGCGCCAGGGGGTAGGTTTTCGACGATGTGGCAGAGCCACAGGTGACGAGCGGATTCGGGCTATCCGTGCTCTTGGCCTGTGCGCTGCTGCGGCAGTGATAAACGCCATTGCAACCCCCTCTTCCTCCCACGTTCCCCCCCCCCCCCTCTCCTCCTGTCTCGCTCCGTCTCCTCCGCCTCCGCCTACTCCTGGCCCTTCTCCGCAGCCTCCGTTTCCTCCTCGCGCGTTCCCATCTCAGCGCCTTCTCGTGGTCCTGGCAAGCGGCAGTGGTGGAGGGTTGCGGGCGGGGTGGGTGGGCAGCGGGGCGGAAAGTTCGGGCGGGGTCATACGCACGGCCTTTCGCCTACCGCTTGTTCATCCACTGAGCAGACGCTCTACGCGCCACACCCAAGCCAGAGACATCTCCAGGGCTCTGCCGACGTGGTCGCACCGTTGTGCGTGTGACAGGGGGAGACTGATATCTGCTGAAGTAGGTTCCGTTTTGTTTATCTCAAGTGCGCGTTATTCCTGGACTCCCCCTATATACTCACACAGGGCATGATATCAGGAGGTCCCTTCGTATCTCAGGGAGCGCGTGTCCCGGGCAACCCGCTTGGTAGTTTACACCATTCCAAATGCCGGGGTTCCGTTTTACTGGTGCGCAGCTGTCTGAGCTCAGACACCATCTTGGAGCTGGGAGTTCAGCTCACAACCTTCGGAATTACCCCGCCCGCGATGAGCAAGCACCCCGAGCTGCCCGCCAGCCAGCCTCCCGCTCTCGCGGCGAAGTCCATCATGGCTTCCCTATGCCGCAATGCTGCGACGGCCCCCTCCGGCAGCGCCGGCTCCGACGGCCCCAGGAAGAAGCCCCAGGCGGCGGCCACCCCCCCAGCCAAAGCCAAGCCGAGGGCCGCCCCCAAGAGCAAGGGCACGGGCGCGGGCAAGGTCAAGAGCAAGGCCGCGCCCTTGCCGCCCGCGCCCTCGGCAGTGGAGCCCTCGCCTGCCGCGCACTTGCCGTCCGCTCCCGCGGACGTGGAGCTCTCGCCCCCCTCGAAGCGACGCCGGTGCCACTTCGCCGATGACGTGCAACAGGCTCGGGCTGCAGACTCCGACGACGACGCCGCGACGCAGCCAGGTGCGCCAGTCATCCCAAGCCCACCTGCGCACGCTTCTGGCGACAGTGGGGTGTCTGCCGATGTCGCTCGCCTGGACGAGGAGCTGAGCAGCCTCTGCGCAACCGTGCCGGAGCCAGCTATGTCCCCAGAGCAGGGCAGCCTGGACCCAGTCATGGCCTCGGGCCACCCGAGCGTCTCGTCGCCAACGGGCCCCAGTGGTCATGAGCAGCACGCCCTTTCATCGACCTGTGGCGTGGCGTGTGGTGCTGCTGGTTCGCCGGCTGCTGTCATCGCCCCCGATCTGCAGTCTGGCGGCGACGGCTTGGACGCAGCGGCCGCTGCTCCAACGCAGCCAGGTCCAGAGCCGCCCAGCCTGCCCGCTCCCTCGGAAGTCAGTGGTATGGAGCCGCCAACCTACAAGGAGGCGCCATCGCCTGGTGTGCAGCCCGCAGCGGGTGCCCCTGCACCCGCCGCTGCTGCCGCTGGAACGACAGATGCGCAGGTCGCCGACGTGGACGCCACGCTGGAGGACTCGCTGTCTGACTTGCTCGCCGAACATGGCGTCGAGGATGCCGACAGGCTAGCCATCGCCCCTGCCTTGCAGCCTGCCCCCAGGCGGGCGCCTGCTGCGGGCGCTGCCCCGGGGCGATTGGCGCAGGATGCTGCCGCTGAGTTCTACTTCGACGAGGCGAGGGAGCATGCCGATTTCGATGTGAGGGTCTTCGGCCCCGAGGCCGCTCGGCAGATGGCTCAGGGCAATGCCCGCCGCCTGGCCGCCGTCGAGGATCTCGCCATCCCAGCTCAGCTGTCGCCCCCGACGCCGCCACGAGAGCGCATGCCTGCCACCCCGCAGCATGCATCCGACTCACCGGTTACAGTGCCGCAGAAGCGCAGGCAGATGCTGCCGACGTTGGGCCTGCAACCCCCCCGCGCGCTGGCCAAGCAGCCGCGCTTCACGCCATAGTTGAGGGCCGTTCCCGAATCCCCCAGCTCGCACAGCACGGGGTCAATGGTGCCGATGCAGCACTCGCCACTCGCAGCGTCCCCAGCAGCGTCGCCGGGCCCCCGTGGTGGGCCCTCAGGAGCAGCTGTCAAGCTGGGGGCCTGCTCGGATATTGTCCCGACGAGTGGCCCACAGTCCCAGCAGGCGGCGAAGTCGCCGCAGCAGCCGCCGGTGGCGACTGCCCTGGTGCTCCGCGAGGCGCCAAGTCGTGCTGCTGCTGCCGCGTTGTGTCCTCTCTCTCTCCTGCCCCCGCGCACCATCGGCCGCGTCGCCCGACTATTCCCTAGGCGTTGTCGGCTGGCAGTCGGGGTCCCAGGTGGATCCCATGTAGGGGGGGGGGCATCGGGCTGCAGCGGCCTTGGCGATCGCCTCCCCGCCCTCTCGCCCTTTTCTTTAGCACCCCGTGCCTGCCTTGGCCGCCCCCCCAGGCGGATCTGGACGTGCAGGCCGTCGGCGACCTCCTCGGCAGCCTCTTCCAGGGCTTGCCCGACGCGGACAGCGACGCTAGCGACGAGGCCCTGTCTTCGCGTCGTCGCCACGTCGGATTGTTGGTCGGGGCGATTGGTTTTTTGGAGGCAGTTTTTGGAGATTCCCGAAAATATGGCCGTACGAGATGTACTCGTACGCCTCCCCCCCCCCCCAGAAATCAAAGGAAATTACACCCCGAGAAATTCCAGAAATTACGATCCTCGTGAGGGGTGCGCTCGTACGATAAATTCGGATTTCCCGTAAAATAATTTTCGGGGTGCGGCCGTACGAGTTGTACGGGTATCTTCTCGTGCGGGGTATTTTTTCGGGAAACCCAACAAAACTACATGAAACGCCAGCTCCCGCCCCCCCGCTAATTCAGACGCCACGCGCCTCCCGCACCCCTGCCGCAGGCCTCGGAGGGCGATGCGAGCATGCCCGAGCCTGATGAGGTCGCCGCCGCGCTTGGGGCGCGGGCTTGTAGCCTCGGCTCGGCGGCAGCAGCGGGGGTGGCTGCAGTAGCAAGGGCGGTGGTGGTTCGAGCAGCGGTGGCAGCGGTGAAGCTGGCGACGGCGTTGGCGGCGGTGGGGTCTCGTCGGTCGTTCTCGGCGACGGCCCCTGGCGGGCTGCGACTGGACAGGGCCCTGGGGTCCATGGGCCCCCGGCGGGCTGCGTCCGCGACGGCCATGGGGCCTTGGGGGCCGGACCGATGGCAATGTCTCGCAGGGCGTCTCAGGGCGCCAGCGGCCTCCGCGTGGCTGCATCAGGAGCGCGTGACGCTCACCGCTCAGGGCCCGCCGTCACGTTCTCCCCGCCCTCTGGTCGGACCCTCCTGTGCTCCGACCTGCCCTCCTACTGTCGTTGCTGCGGGCTCAGCACGTGGCGCCCCCGCGCGATGTCCCACTCCATCGCGGCCGACCGCGTCTGGCAGCTATGAGCGTGCCGCAGCCTCCCGCGCCTGCGCCCCCAGTGGACGAGGCCGTTGCTGGCAGTGGCTGTGCGCGCATCGAGGACGTCGGCTTAGTGGAGACCGCGCCTCTGGGGGTCCAGATCGAGCCCCACACGGCGGTTGGCGGGGTCGTGAACCAGCCAGAGACGGACCCATGGCTGCAGCCCACCCCCGTCGACCTTGGACCTGACCCATGCGTCGCGGACGGCGCGCCGTCTCACCAGAGTTCCGACCCATTCTCGTATGAGACCCAGCCTTCGTCGTTGGAGACCGACGTGCCCTCGCCGCCTGAGGGGCCTGAGCCGCCGCCAGGGCTTTACCTGCAGGTGCCGCCGCCGCCGCCGCCCTTGCACCCGCCGACTGAGAGTGCCGACTCCGTTCTGCCATCCCAGGACGTGCTGCCAAGCAAGGCCCCACCACCAGCGCAGCCCTTCAGTCCGATCCACGCCCCGCCGCTCGCTACCATCCACGGCGTTCCAGCAAAGCCACCGCCGGGCGTGTCTGCGAGCGCGTGGCTAGGGAAGCCGCCGCCAGCCACCCGCACGCCGGGCAGGATGGCGCTCCCGCCACCACCGCCCAAGACGCCTCCCGCGGGCGCGAAGGCCCCGCCCGCGCTGGCTTCACCAGCCCCGCAGCCAAAGCCCAAGCCGCCCCCCGCGGCCTTCCTCGCGGGTGAGCGTTCCGCTCGCGAGCTCGCGCTGGCAGTGCGCGCGCCGCTCGCACCTGTGCCTGAGGGCAGCATGGTGCCGGACCCAGAGCCCTATGTTGCCTCGCCCACCGACTCGTCGGATGGGGATGATCCGTCTCCCTTGGCGCATGCGCAGGACCCCTGGGCTCCAGTGCAGAAAGCCCCGCCAGCAGTGCTCCCCCAGAAGGCGCCAGCGCCGATGCTGCCGCCTGTCGTCCACGGACTGCCCCCGCCAGGGGCCGCGCAGCAGGCGGCCTATTGCGGCGGCGCTTCGATATTACTGGCGACGCCGTTGGGGATGGCTTCAGCGATGGGTCGGCGACGATGTTCACGTCGGGGGCGGTGGGGGGGGTACCCGTTAGCGGCGATGTCTCCCGCCAGGCGGCTGGCAGCTCGAGCGCGGGCATCCCGTTCAAGAATCCGCCGGCGAAGCATCCGGCTGGGGCGACTCAGGTGATTCCCTCGCCCTTGCCCTCAGTGCTCCCCCCCTCCTCGCCGTTGGTGCTGCTACTGCTGGTGCTGCTGATGTTGCTGCTGCTGCGTGCGCTGTGGATAGTTGCCTTGGGCTCAGTGGGATGTGTTCTGGGCCTCAGTGGGGCCCTGATGTGACCGCTGCCAGACCTTCCCCTCCTCCGTCGCTCCCCCTTCCTTCTCCTCCTCCACCTCCTCCTCCTCCTCCGTGTCACCCCCCCCTCCTCCTCCTCCTCTCCTTCTCCTCCTCCTCCGCCTCCTCCGCCTCTTGCTGCCTTCACCATTTCGTATTGAGCCGCTACCCCTGGCTTCATTCTGCGCCCCTAGCCCTCTTCCTGCTCCTCCTGGTGTTTCTCCCCCTCCACCTCATCCTCCTCGTCCCCGCGACGGTGACCCACATCCACCATCATCGCGAGATCCCCGCGGTCAACATGGTCTTCGGAGCCATGTGGGCACACTACGCATTCCTCACCTTCAAGCAAAAGCTGGACCTTCTGGTCTCGTAGTCTCCGATTCTTGCGAGAGCGGTCAGGCCAACGCAGACAGCTGGTAGAGCGGTGTCTGTTGCTGGGGAGTGCCCAGCAGCCGACGCCGCGCTGGCAGTCCTTGTCAGCAGGTCTAGCCGCTCTAGCGGCACCGGAGACCGCGCCCCCTCCACCGCCAGGATGGATGGCAGACGTACTACACAGATGATTTCCACGCGGTCTACTTCCACAACACAGTGACAGATACGCAGCAGTGGTACCCGCCCGATGAGGAGAGCGCGGGCACAGGGGGTTCTTGAGCTGACTTTAGTTCTGAGCGCTTTAACAGATAATTGGTGAGCCCCCTTCCACGACGGAGGTTTCACCACCTGGCGTGAATACGAGCTAGCTTAGGCGTGGCATCCGCGCTGCCAGGCAACGCCAGACTTGGGTCGCCTGCAATGTCTTCTCCACCCCGTCTCCATCTGTTTTTTTTGTTCCTCTCTCTCTCTCTCTGTCCCTGCACGATCCGTCTCTGTGCCTGTCCGACGCGTCTCTCGCTCTCTATCCCTCGCTCTCTGCCCCTGTCCCATCCGTCTCTGTGCCCCCCCCCACCACCACCACCACTCTTCTCTGCGCGCCGCTTCCTGCGCGCCCCGGAGCCTCAGGTCTACGCAGGCCAGGTGCAGCGCCGAATCGCCTTCAGGGCGCCCAATCCCACGACGTGGTGACCGCCTCTTTGCCCTGCGGGGCGGTGAAAAAAAGATGGTGCAGAGGAAGCGGAGCGCAGAGAAGAGTGGTGGTGGTGGTGGTGGGGGGGGGGGCACTGTCGTGCCACCGTGTGCAGCATGTGGCAGGTGTTCCGAAGTTACGCTGGCATGTGCAATGTCTTGCTTGCGGCTCATGTTTGCGCATGGGAGGACTCTGCAGCTGTGGCGCGGCCACGGCCGCTTGAGGCCGTCATGGACCGATGTCGGTCGGTCCGCCAGTGCTCATGGCCCTTGGGGGGCTGTCGCCAGGTCCTGCGTTGCCCTTCTGTCGGCGTGGCCCTTGGGGGCCTGTCGCCAGGTCGGAGCGTTGCCCTTCTGTCGGCGTGGCCCTTGGGGGCCTGTCGCCAGGTCCTGGGTTGCCGCGTGTCCACTGGAGGCCTCTGGACACTTGTAAAGACCGCTGGAGGCTATCAGCCCGCCCCCTCCCTTGCCGCCCAGGTCCAAGACGACCCGCTGCAACTGGCCATCAAAGCCATGCACGACAAGATCCCACCGCAGAACTTGCCCTGTCTCCTGGACGGTATCTCCGAGGGTGTCTTCAAGGTTGGGACAGGCTATGTGTATACATCTTCTCCATACCATCTGTCGTCTGTCTTCATAAGCCCACGCTCCCCTCCCGCTGTTTCCGACGCACCCCCATGCCCCCCCCCCCGTCCTGCCCCCCTCCCTCACCCCCCCCCCCCCCCCCACACACACCCCCGACCCCCACCACCCCTCAGTGCATCTGACGCTTCCCAGCCAGGGATGGGGCGGCACGCGTGGGAGTGGGGAATGGCTTCCTATTGGGTTCCTTGGGATGCGCGGGTGGAGGTCGGGCGGGGGGGGAAGAGTTTGTCTTGCCCAAGCCTCGTGGATATCCACGAAGCCCCCCGCCCGCCCCCGGCTTCGATCGGCTAGAGGCTTCAGCGGGAGCGACGTCTTCGCCAAAATCCTCGAGGCCTTTTCGCGGGAGTGGGAACGCCGCTACCAAAAATCTGCTTCGTTTGAGTGCATCTTCCAATGCGAGAAGGGCAACTTGCAGCAGGCCTTCCTTCGCTCGCAGTTCCCTGGCGTCAAGTATTTGTTTGGAGACATGGCGGAGCCAGCGCCTTAAGCCGCGTTGCTGGGTTCCGCGCCCCCCGTGCCCCTCCGGCAACGCATTTGTTAGATGGCGCTGCGGAGCGACGTCCCGCTTGCATGCGCGCCCCCACCCTCCCCCGTCATTGGCTCGGGCGCTTTCTCTTCTCTCGTCTGGCGTTGACCGTGCGCGCGATCAGGCCTTTGTTCGCCCCATGATCTGCCGTGTCTTCAGGCCATGCATTAAAGTCGGTAGATCCATGCGTGGACGCACCGATCATCTCTGAGACACTCTGTCTGAGACGCATCTAAGGCTCTCCAAGCCGAGGGTCCTGGACCTTAAATCTGGGACTCGTGTTGTGGTGCCGCCAGTGGATGTTTTTTTTTTTCTGCTGGGTTTACGTGCACGACCAAAAGTGCATTGAACGGGGCTACGAGAGGACAACGTCTGTCACCCATTCAGAGTGGCGAGGGGGAAACAGGCAAGGCTTGGCGCATGACTGCGGACTACATTCAAAAAGCTCGGCCTCGCGTCGTCGTTCTGGAGAACCTCACCGCGCTCATGAATGAGGCAGAGCCGGGGGCGTGCCCCGACAGCATCGCCATCTGCGAGTTCCTGCGCGAGAACGGCTACTCAGCCCGTGCCGCGGCCTCGGGACTAGCTTATTGGCACTGGCGGCACTGGCGTGCGTTACCGTTCGGGGCCTGACGGCGGCGGCGGGGGGCGACGAGGTCAGGCGCTTGAGGATAGCCCGGGTAAGGATTGTGCTGCCCTGCAGTTTGCCTCGCTTACACTTCCTGCCTCCGCCGGCTGCCCCCCCCCCCGCCCTATGCCAGTGCCCATGTTGTTGCATCGGCCCCGCCATCCGTCTCCGCATCCACTTCATCTCAGCCCCCCCCCCCCCCCTCCACTCCCCTGCCCTGCCGCAACGCTTAGGCGATGCGTGTGAACGCGCAGGAGTACGGCTCCGTCGTCACGCGCATCCGCATGGCGGTGGTGGCCTTGCTTGATGATTCGGTTGGAGCGGGGCTTACTGTGGTATCGTCCGTGCTTCCGGCGATCAAGGTCCCACAGCTGCCGCTCGACTCTTTCTTCGAATGGGAGAGCGTTCCCCTCTTTGAGGGTTCCGAGCCCCCCGCGATCAAGAGACTGAAAGGTCTTTCGCAACAGCACGGTGAGTACTTCACGGATGCAGGCATCGCTTGCCCTCCTGACCTCACAAACTACGATCCAGAGTTGGCGACTGTGGTGAGCCCGCTGTGCAACGCGCAGATCGAGGCGCGCCCTGCAGCTTCAATGCATTGTACATGTCCTCGCGTCATGCCGGGTTTGGTGCCGCCCGTCGAAACGTCGCAAGACTCGCCCCCCCCCCCCCCCCCACCCACCCGTAATGTGATGTGCCCTGTGATGGGCCCAGTGTTGCCGCTTTTTTACTTGGACGCCATTTTGCGAGTCCGCTTGATCGTGAGGGGGGCCAGGGCTAGGAGCCTGGAGGCGACGGGGGACGGCGGAGAAGGCGCCCGGGGAGGAGACAGATCACGCGCTCCAGCAGGATCAGGATTAGCACTGGAGCGGGGGCGGCCAGGGGACGGCGGAGGAGGCACCTGGGAAAGAGGCAGAGGACGCGCTCGCTCAGGATCAGGAGTTGCACTAGAGGGTGGGGTCAAACTGGTGGGGGGATGCGCTAGCCGAAGAGGAGAGCGAGGAGGGTGCCCCCCAGCCCCCCCCCCCCCCTCAGCACAGGTGGCAATCTACGGCCACGAGTGCGACCCCTGGCCAGCAGCTCCAGGGATTATCCAGTGGGCAGATATCAACTTGTCTCTTCGTTTCTCCCTCGGGAGCGATGGCCGCGGAGCCGTGTTCAAGGAAGCGATGCCGACTCTCACTACCAAGTCGGTGCTCATGATGAGGATCATGAAGGCTGACGGCACGCGGCATTGGAGGCGCCGCCGATACCCGTTCTCTCTTACTGCCCATCGTTTCTCGTTGTTTCTGCCCCGCCGCTCCCGTCGTCGGTCGTTGCCACGTCCTTTCGCTGTAGTATTTGATTGCCTTTCTCACCGCTCCGATCATGGTCGATCCCCTCTAGGGCACGGGCATCTCAGCTTCTTTCTTTGATGCGTGTTTCGCCCCAATCGTCCTGCTCCGCTGTCGGCGCCAGGCTGGTCACGGGCGAGCTCCTGCTCAGGCTCATCGGCTTCTTTGGTGCCGGGCCCACTGAGGACGGATTGGCGCGCCTCCTCGTGGGGAATGCTTACAGTGGATTTGCGTTTGCCGCGGTTGCATTGGCTGCTTTCTCGGGGGTCGGGCGGGGTCGCCACCCGTGCATTGGCGACTCGGCGTAGATGGCAATTAGACGAAGGTGGGATCTTTAAGGGGGATTTCGGATTTCAGGTTGATGTTTACGGATGACAGATTGGGTAGCGCACGCGCAACTCTCAGGGGATGGAGTAGATGGGGGGAGGGATGGGGCGGAGGAGGAGAATTGCCCGGACAGTCTACGCTCCCGTTTCCAGCGGCTTGCGTCGGGGGTCTCACCTCCAGGCAGCGTTCTTACCGCGCCGGGCGAATTTGCATTTGATTCGGCCCCGACCCTCTCACTGATGATCTGGGCGTTGCCCCGCTCATCCATCGAGCTGCGGGCGAGCCGAGGGAGAGGGTCGCCTGTGAAGGCGCGCAGGCAAGCTTCCAGGGCAGAGAGTCGGTCGCGGCTGATTCTCTGTAAAACCTAATTCCGCACTGTGTGGATGTGTCTCCTCGTCGCCCCCTCCGCACCTCCCTCCGTGCCTCCCTCCCCCCCCCGCCCCTCGCTGCCCCCAGCCTTCCCTTGTGCCTACCTCGCTCGTCACCCTCCTGCGGCTAGTACTGTCACACGCTTGCTTCCTCGTCCGAGCCTGGAGGAGAGGGGTGGGGCGGTGCAGAAGGAAGCAGGACATTCGCAACGGCGCAACGCACTCCTCCTGCTCATCATGCAATTGCCGCCTATAGTTATCCCATTGCGTCGGGGCCCGCACGCCGCTGAACCACTGCCGCCTGTGGGTCGCGCGTTCAGCTCGGAGGCTCGAGAGCTTCCTGCGGCGGAGGCCGCTCACTCGAGCACCGCGGCCCCGCACCACCTGGCCCGTCGCCCCGCGGACTCACAGGCCCATGGCAGACACTGGCGCTAACCGGCCTGACCCAGCGGAGACGCCCGACCTTCTCTACGGCCGCAGCGATCCGTCTCGGGCCCGTTACGGGCTGTGGGGCGCTGAGAACGTCGACAAAATCGTGATCTCTTGCACGTTTGAGGCAGGCGTGCAAGTTGAGGTCACATGTTCCTCTCTATCGTCCTACCCCAACTCCCCGCAACCTCCCCGCCCAACTCCCCGCCTCTCCGCGCGTGCTAGGTCATCCTGGACGGCAGGCTGCGCGGATTATGCGGCCGCCGCGACACCGAGCAGGACCGCGTCTTCAATGGTGAGTGCTTGCACTGGGGGTTCAAGCCAATGAACAAGAAGAACCGCGGCTCGTTCTGCTTCTACTGTGTGCGGGCGCACGCAGGCTTCTGGGCATGGCGCGTCTGCTGCTGCTTGTCCCCCGCCCCCCCGCCTCCCCAGCATCGACGTCCTCCTCCTCTTGCGTCGTAGTTCTCCTCAGTGTCCTGCTTTTCTCCTGGCCGTCCTCCTCTGTCTCCTCTGCGTGCTAGCCGAGCGCCTCCGCCCCGTCCCCCCCCCAGCCCCTCCGCCGCATTCTTCATGTCCTCCTCTTCCTCCTCCTCCTCCTCCTCCTCCTCCTCCTCCTCCTCCCCCCCCCCTCCTCCCCCTCCTCCGTCTCCTCCCTCGCCTCCTTCTTTCTCTCCTTCTCTCCGCCCCCCCTCTTCGTGCTCTGTGCCAGGAGGGGAAGGAGGAGGATGCGACGGGGGTAGATGGGGTGGAGAGGAGGCGCATGATGGGCCTGCAATCTCCCAGCCAGGATTCTACGGAGATCAGCCAGCGACGCAGACGTGCGCCCTGCTGGTTCCAGTCATTGGCAGCAACCGTGAAGTGTGCGAGGAGTTCTTCACTCGCCGACACGAGGCCGTGGCCTTCTTCGTGAATGCGAAGGCCACCCGCGGGGTCAGAGTTGCCTGGCGCGAGATCCAAGAGAAGGTCGAGAGCTACAATAAGCACGAGGTGCAGACGAAGCGAGCTCCAGACAGGATACTTCTACTTGCCGATTATCAGGCGTCGCTGGGCGACCCGTGCAGCAACGGCAAGGGCCACCAGGTGTGCATGTACAAAGGGCACCAGTGCGTCCGCACCCCTGGGAAGCTGGAGTGGCTGGTCCAAGAAGTGGAGACGCAAGGCGTTAGCAAACGCCGCCTGAACCAGCACTCGGACGACGCCATCTTCGATGGTCAGCTCCAGCGTGGATTTGATGGGTTGGTGTCTAGTCTGACAAGCTTGTTTGCACGGCCATCTGGTGAGGAAGCCCCTAGCATTTTTGCCAAGGCGTCTGCGCCGCCGCAGCCAGCAGGCACCCCGGCTCCGCCAGCTGTCGCTACGCCACAGGGTGGGATGCAGCCCGGCAGCAGCTGCGGCGTGTTTCAGGCCGCGTACTTCCCAGTGGCCATGCCGCAAGCAGCGCCGCCATCAGCACCCAGTGTGCCTGAGCCAAAGAAAGGCGCCAGGGCCAAAGGCAGGGCTGGGGCGGGTCCTCGGCGCATCCGTCCATCCACCGAGTCTGACTCAGAGGGTGCGAACAGCCGCCGGGGACCTGGCCGCCCGCGCGCGAACAGGCGCCAGGTGCTGCTCACGCACTTGAAGGAGTTTCGCGAGAGCGCCCAGGACGAGAAATACTTCGCCATCGCCAACTTTCGCAGGCAGCTTGAGGGCGCAGTCGCCAATTTCAGCAACACGATCGTGCCTGCTAAGCAAGTGGAGGAGGAGTGCAAAAGCGCAGCTGAGCAGGGTCAGCCAGAACCAGAGCTCTATGCGGACAGCGACGACATCCAGGCGCTGAGGAAGCAGGGCCAGGAGGCGGTCTCCATTGCGAAAGCCTGGGCGAAGAACTCCGAGTTCGACAGAGAATTCGCCAGGTCTTACCGCATGTCCTTGATTGTTTGTCTACACCTCCTACAGCGGAGGTGCCGTTCCCAGCCTGGATGCTCCAGGAGTTTATCGCTAAACAGGTCGAGACCCGACTATGCATGAATCAGTTGGCTCTCCTGGATGCGAGTTTCCCCTGGCTGACCACTGCCCCGCTTCCAGGCGACCCATTGTCGCCGCTGATAGGGATGGGGACTGTGGTCAGTTAGCGTGGAAACCTGCAATCATTGGCGTCCACAGTGTCATGCCGCAAGGCTGCGACACCCGACGAGGCTATGTGGTGTCTTTTGAGCCCTGAGAAACTAGCGGAAGCAGGGTACCCAACGCCAGCGTCGCAGATGGCAATGTGCATCGACATGGTCAAGATGAAGATTAGCATGATTGCGCAGAGCAAAGCGCAATTCATTTGTCAGGATTTGGCACGGCTGGCGTCGTCTCTACCATCGTGGGCGGATGACAAGGTGAAGGCCGACATGAACGCCTTGAAGGTAGCGCTGGGCTTGCTCGACGAGAATGCTATGCCGCTGGCTACTGAGCTTGAGGTTGCCGGCGAGGCCGTGGAGGCCATCATGAATAATGCGTTGCCGATGGCTGGCTCAGTCGTGCAGTGGCCAGAAGCCAAGAAGCTCTTGCGCGATGCGCAGGTCGCTTTGGCGAGCTTCTCCAAGGGCTATGACCAGTCGAAGCGGATCAGGTCTCTCCTGCAGAAGGCGCTCGACAATGCCCAGCAGGACGCGACGACCCTGGACTTGCGCACCCGCATGGTCAGCACAACGGGCCACATTAAGGGCATATCGGACGTCCTGGCCGAGTCGACGCCGCTGTCAAAGAGGTACTTCGTCACCCCCGAGGTGGAGGACGCGCTGGTGGAGTACAGTGGGATCGCTGGGGACCTGCTCCTGGACATGTCTAAGGATCGCCCTCTCCCGATGCCCCGTGACATCCGCATTGCATCCCTCCCATGCCTTACTCCAGCTTTCCAATCCGTTGTTCCCATGTTGTCATATCGCCTCTTGCCATGCGCCCAGTCCTCTCCATGAGGAGCTCGTGGACAGGGTTGTCACAGCGATGGGCCGCCCGCTTGAGGAGGCGATTTGGGACAACACCGAGCGGGCTGGTGGGTCGAAGCTTTTGGCTGACTTGATTGGGGCAGTGGACGATATACCGAAGCTGTCCAAGCATACGCAGAGCGAGCTTGATACTCGGGGGTACTCGGAGACGGCTAAGCTGGTCGATGCGTCACCGGGCGTTGTGAAGATGTTCCACGAGCGCAACGAGACTGGAGCGCTAATTGCACGGGTGCCCGAGTACATGGAGAATGTCCGTAAGGCTCTGGCAGAGAACCTGACGCAATTCTGGGAAGGTCATGCCGTGGCCGAATCGGTCTCTGCCATGCTGGAGAAGTTCGCGACCTCCGAGGCGTTCGCGGATATATCGGGCATGCTGGCCAAGCGCCTCACTGAGCGCATCGAGATGTTCGTCCGCATAGCGAATGGGGCCATCTTTGGCGACTTCCCGAATGATTTGTTCCGGCAGGCCGCCTGGGCCGACTCCCTCTGCACGCCAGATGACATCATCGGGCGGGCGGTCTTGATCTGCGGCTCGGGCTACGGCGCGGCCCTCACGCAGGGCGCCGAGGCGGCCTTCCAGGACGCGACTGAAGCCGCGAGGTACTCTGACGAGGTGTTCCGTTGGCACGTGGGGGCGATCATGAACGTAGGCAGGGTGTGGCATCGTGGTGTCCCATTGATCACGCGCAAGCTTGACTTCGACGCGGACGCCGCCAAGGCGTGGGTCGACGGCAGAGATGCGATGGACAAGCTGGTGCTGACGGTTGACTCCATCCTCCGCTCGCACGAAGCAGCCAGCGGCATGACCTTTGCCGACTGGGACTGGGGCGTTAAACCAGTCGGACCATGAGGAGGACGGAATGCATTGGGGAGCAGGCGTACCAGGGCGACGGGGAAAGATGGGAGACGACGAGGAGGATGAGGCGGCGATGGTGGACGCAGTGGACGTGGAGGCGGAGGGGGGGGGGGGGAGGTGGAGGAGAAGACGACGGAGTTCTCCTCCTCCTCCTCCACCTCCTGTCTTGCGCGTTATCCGTGTAAAGGGTCCAAGTCACTTAGGCAAACTATTTGAGGAGTGGGGCTTCTCGTACTCCCGCCAGCCTATCCAGCAACGAAGCGCATGCCAGGTGATGTGTTGTCGGTGAGAGCTTCTCGGAGGTCTCTTGGGCGCATCTTGAGCTCGCTAGGGGTCCTGTTGGGGATCTCTTGGCGCCCTCATGGGGCCCGCTTGGAAGTCTTTTGGGGTCCTCTCTCAGGAATTCCCAGCGGGGGTCGTCTCCGCCGTCCTTCCCTCGGTCGCCCGCAGTCGCTCAGGACTTCAGGGGCCCGATGTTTGTGCAGAACCTCGAGACCTGCTTCGATGCGAAGGGCAGGTCGGCCTCGGGTCTGTTCGACGGCTTCCCGATCCCCAGGGCCATCCGCGATTCGCTAGTCGCCATCGAGAAGTCGTTGGTGGAGACCCGGTCTCGGTGGATCGCAGGCTTCGAGGCCGCGTGCACCAGCATCGGGGACTGGCAGCCGAACTGGCGCCCCGTGAAGGATGTGCTGCCGGCCAGTCCTCCGCACCCAATGACGAAGGAGTTGGTCGGAAACAAAATGCTCAAACAGTTGGGCCAGCTGTGCGCTGACATGGACGCGCGCCTCAAGCTCTGCCGGCGCGCCCCGACCATCTTCGAGTCAACCGACCTGTCCAAGTGGGAGGCCCGCGTGCTCGAGGGGATGGTCACCATATCCCTCACCTTCACAATCTTCTCCATGAAGTACGCCTTCCCCCAGCTCAAGGGCCCCAAAAAGCTCAAGGTTCCCAGGGTTGATAAGGAGGAGGGCGAGAGTCAGACGCGGGAGTCGCGGCTCGGGGGAGGATCCAGGAGTGTAACCTCATAGGTGGAAGCGAGGGCAGAGGATGAATGAGGCGTTTCGGCGTGGACAGGCTGCGCGGACAGGGGGGGGGGGGAGTTGCGAAGTAGGATACGAGGATGAGGATAATCATGAGTAGCGGGGTAGGTGCGTGGAGAGGGGTCGGAGAAACCGCAGGAGAACTCGGTGAGCAGGAGACGCATGATGATGATGATTATGATGATGATCCTGATGCTGCTGATTATGATGATGATGATGGCGATGCTGATGATGATGCTGATGACGATGGTGATGCTGATCCTGATCCTGATGATGATGCTGATGATGATGATGATGATGATGATGCTGCGGAGGAGGATGAGGAGGATGAGTTTGGGGGCGGCAGCTGAGGAGGAGGATCATCTCCCCATCCGTCCCCGCCCGCAGATTGCGGCTGACAAGCTCAAGGCCGAGCTCGAGCAGAAGGGCGCGTGGGCGCACGTGCCCACCTGCGTCTCCGCAGCCCTCGCGGGCGGCGGCCAGATCCTAGAGGTGGGCGACGGTGAGGTCCCCTCCGACGCGTTCGGCGCGGCTGCGTGAGGCACCGCCGGCGGGGGAGGGGGCGGGCGACGGCTGCGTGGCCATGTGGGTCGGCCTCAGCCTTGCTGCCCCCCCCCCCCCGTCCTCGCGCCAGCCTCAGCAGGCCGTTGTAGCAGCTGCAGCAGCCGCAGCAGCAGCAGCCGCAGCAGCAGCCGCAGCAACAGCAGCCGCAGCAGCAGCAGCAGCGGCCGCAGCAGATGGCCGCAACAGCAGCAGCAGCAGCCGCACCAGTCGCAGCAGCAGCAGCAGCCGCACCAGTCGCAGCAGCAGCCGCACCAGTCGCGGCAGCCGCACCAGTCGGCTCAGCAGTAGAGGGCGATAGGATAAGGGCCACGGCGGCGATGGTGGATGGGGGTAGTGCGACTGGACCGCCAGCGCACGCCGGCGCGCCGATGGCGAGACTGGAGAAGAGGAGGAGGAGGAGGAGGAAGAGGAGGATGCCTAGAGTGTGGCGCAGAGACTTCCTCTTTGGCACTAGCAGGAGGAGGAGGCGGATGAGGAGGAGGAGGAGGAGGAGGAGGAGGAGAAGGAGGAGGAGGAGGAGGAGGAGGAGGAGGAGGAGGAGGAGGAGGAGAGGGGGCTCGCGTGCTGCCCGCCCCACCACGCCTCTCTTCTCCTCGTGCCGCCCTACTCTTCTCCTCGTCCACGTGCTGCTTCCATTTCCCCTTCCATGACCGTTCTGTCCTTCGTATTGCTCCCAGTTAGTTGATCCATCGCGGCCTGCCGGCCCACGTCCCCGCTCAGGGTCTCGCCGCTGGCAGCCGACGGTCGCGTCGGGTATGTGTTCGGCTAGTTTAGGGTTTCAGTATCATGTTGTATTTTCAATATTTTTCCGAATATGTCGTGATTAATTGTTGGGGGCGTTGGAATTATTTATTGGATATGTTTCTACTATTTGTTGGGGAACGGCCCTCTGCGTTCCCCGGGGCCGCTCAATGCATTGCGATTTCCAGCCTGGGCCCCAAAGCGAAGATGCATCTTGCACTAGCGCCCCCGCCACGAGTTCCCAAAAAGTCGGTCTCGAAATCGCAGTCGCGCCGCGCTCGAAATTGCAGACTCGAGCTCGAAATGCAGTCGCGCCGCGCTCGAAATTGCAGACTCGAGCTCGAAATTGCAGACACCCTCGGGCTCGAAATTGCAGAAGCCCTCGCGCTCGAAATTCTGACGCGACGTGAGAGGGATGATGATGGTTATGATGATTGTGATGATGATGATGATGATGATGATGACGATGATGGCCTTCATGCTTAAGGTGATGATGGCGACGATGGTGGTGGTGATGATGATAATGAGAGTGACGATGGCACTGTGGATGTTGGTGATCGCGATGATGATGAAGATGATGATGAAGATGATCATGATGTTGATGTCGATGGCGCTGTCGATGATGTGATGATGATGCTGGTGGTGATGATGATGATGATGAGGATGATGATGATGATGATGATGATGATGACGGGAACGAGGGCGAGGGGGTACAGAGGATAAGGAGGACCAACAATGGATGAAGGACAGAGGCCCTCGTCGTCCTCATCGCCTCGTTGATTCCTCTCGCTCTCTCTCGCTCTCTCTCTTTTTTTTTTTTTCTCTCTCTCTCTCTCTCTCTCTCTCTCTCTTCTTTGGTTGGAGGTTGGGGGTGAGGTCGCACTGGAATGGAACCCCCCAAGCGGGAAATCGTTTCGTTTCGTTCGTGTCGTGCGTGCGGGCGAGGCTAAGCTGCGTTGGCGCGCGAGAGGAATGAGCCCGCCGCTGCTAGGGCGAAGTCAAGACAAATGATTTTCCCCCGTCCGTCCGTCCGTCCGTCCGTCCGTCCGGTGGTGGCCCCAGAGGTGTCCCGCGGTGTCCCATGGTGTCCCGTGGTGTCCCGTGGTGTCCGCCGCTGCTAGGGCGAAGTCAAGACAAATGATTATCCCCCTGCCGTCCGTCCGTCCGGCGGTGGCCCTAGCTGTGTCCCGCGGTGTCTCGTGGTGTCCCGTGGTGTCCGCCGTTGCTAGGGCGAAGTCAAGACAAATGATTATCCCCCGTCCGTCCGTCCGTCCGGCGGTGGCCCTAGCGGTGTCCCGCAGTGTCCTGGGGTGTCCCGTGGTGTCCGCCGTTGTTAGGGCGAAGTCAAGACAAATTATTATCCCCCGCCCGCCCGTCCGTCCGGCGGTGGCCCTAGCGGTGTCCCGCGGTGTCCCGTGGTGTCCCGTGGTGTCCCGTGGTATCCCGTTGAGTGAGATCGATTGTGAGATCGATAGTGATATCGATATTGAGATCGATACTGAGATCGATGTGATGCCCCGAGGTGTCCCGTGGTGTCCTGTGGTGTCCTAAAAAGTGAGATCGATAGTGAGATTGATAGTGAGATCGACAGGTGTCCCGTGGTGTCCCGTGGTGCCCCGTTGACAGAGATCGATAGTGAGATCGATAGTGAGATCGATGTGGTGTCCCGAGGTGTCCCGTGGTGTCCCGTGGTGGTGTCCTATGGTGCCCCGTTGAGTGAGATCGATAGCGGGATAGTAGTTCTTTGAACGGGCATCCTGAGTAATGCGTGAGGGTCTCCGCCATCGTTCGGTTGAGCTGCATCCGTTCCGATGCCTCCTGTGCTCCAGTCTCTTGATGGATCTGGTCCAGATCGGAGGCATCCTCCGTGAGCTGTCCCATCTCACACTCCATTTTAAGGCAGCCCTGCAATCTTGCCTTCCGTGCCCCTCGATCCACCGCCCTGACGTGGCCTGCGATTCGCTGACCTGCTCGGCGGGGGTGCCCGTGGAGCCCGTGGACTGTCCCTCCGCTGCGGGCCGCTCCTGGATTCCAGTGCTGGGCAACTTCGTGACGGGGATCGCCGTCGGGCTGCTGGTCGACTGCGTCTGTCGCGGCGCGTGGGGGCACCCAGCCTCGGGCGCAGCGTCGGAGCGGGAGGGAGTGCTGGCTGTGGAGCACAGCACCGGCGAAGGGACGGCGGGCACGCTCAGCGCGGAGCGCCGTGCTGCGCAGGAGCGCCGTCGCAATTCTGGCGCGGGCCGCATTGGAGGGGCTCTCTGAGGGCGACAGGCTGCTCGTCAAGTACCATGGGGACGACTGCCACCACGAGAGGCTGCTCTGCGTGCCGCTGAGCAGGTCTGGGCTTGGCTCTTTCCCCCCCGAGGTTTTTTTTTCTTTCCCCCCCAGCAGGGCTTCGGGGGGGTATGTTGTTTTTTTCCCCCTGGGGAGGGGGGAGCGGGAGGGGGTGGGGGCCTCGAGGCTTTTATTTTTCCCTCGGAGGCTTTTTTCCCCCCCTCGATGTTTTTTTTCTTCCCCGGGGGGGGGAAGGGAGGAGGAGGAGGAGGGGGGGACGGGGGGGGGGCCGGGGGGCCCGAGGCTTTTATTGTTTTCCCTCGGAGGTGTTTTTTGTCCCCCCTCGAGGTTTTTTGTTTCCCCTCCCGGGGGCCTCGCGGTTTTTTTGTTTGTTTTTCCTCGGGGGGGGGTGTTTCCCCCCCTCGAGGCTTGTGTCCCGACCTGGCTACTTGATAGCGCTGCGGCCCAGCCGCCAGCGCGTCATGAACCCTATTTTCAATACCTTGAGCCGTTGAAGCTTCGTTTCAGGAATGTGTTGAAGCATAAGGCAAAATCACATAGTGAAGACCCTCCTACTGCGGCGCAATGGTGGCCGCTGATATGGTCCTCGGATGTGGACCAGTACGCTCGTCCATTTCGATGTCCTGGTCTTGCCGTTTTCGATTGGAACCATGCTGACGCAAAACAACTGGAACCACTAGAAGGTTGGGACCAGTGAGCAAGAAGCAAGACAGAAGTCGGTTCAGACATTCCTACAATAGAGACGCTGACGGAGCGATTAAGACACATTGCTACGCCCACCTCGAATATCATAGGAGACGTTGGTTATCACGCAATTGCTTCGCTTTGTCCCCGGCCCATCCGGCCGGCCGGAGTGGTATTGGCTTGTGAAAAGTTTGCAGAAACGTCAAGAGGCATTCAGGCCGACGGCACCATGCCAAATCGTCATAGGATGGACGCCTCAGGACTGGTATTGCCCTTTTGGCTTGATCGAGTTCCCATCTCCGGGTGTGTGTCCGACGTGAGGCGAGATGAAGCGACGACGTATGAACTCACCTCTCGAAGCGATGCCCTGCCATCAATGTCGCGGTACAAATTATTCTCGAGTGCTTAACCACATCAACGTCCGTGATGCCACTGGAGAAGGATGTTGTTCACGAGGTGCCGCCAGGATTGGTAGAGCTCGTGGACAAAATATGAGATGAACCCTTTAACAGAATCCCCGTTCGTAGGCGATGGGGACGAGTATCTTTGGCTGTCCGCGAAGTTGTATTCTTGTTCATGGCAGAGGGAGTTCATATTGCTTCTCCTGGAAATGAAATACAGATAAATTCGACTGATACAGGCATTGCCCTCGATCCCATGCTGACCGACGCATATGCGTTGGACAGCCGGATCAGGTCAACGACTACATCGTTTGATTTGTTTCAAACGTGTACCGAAGGTTTGGGCAATGAAGTTCGGGGCTCTGTCAGACGATGCTATACGCAGATACAGCTTGCCATAGAATTCGTGCAAACTTCTGATCAGATTGTTCCCCCTTCCAGAACTCGGTTGACCATTAATTGCCATGGATATTTTGTCGCAGACAATGCCACTGATCTCATTAATATGTGAAAAACCTCGCGAAGGATATCGGCACAGCCGATCCTCCTCCGGCAACCCCTGTCGACCCAGCCGCATCGGGTGTTACTGCTCAGCCTTGTACGGGTCTTGTGACTTCGCGAGTTGATACCAATGCCCTGGGTGGCTCTGCCACTTCGGGGTGGAGAAGCTCACGGATTGCTCGAACGCCCTCGAGGCGTCCGATGGATGTCACTGAAAGGACTAGGGCTGGCTGGACTGAGAGGCATGCCTCTAGGCCTGCCCCTTACAACCCAGTGCCCGCCGGCTCAGCCGCGTCGGGCAGCGACCCCGAACGTGATCGGAGGTTGCGTGCGGCTCCTACCGAGTGGCACGATCGGGATCGGTCGCGCGCGTGGGCCGATGAGCCCATTGATGATGTAGGCGGCCGCGCGCGCGATGGCGGCTGGGACCCGTTGCTGGATCACCCCGACAGGGGCGACAACGGCAACATCCAGAGATATCATGTTCACGTGGATCGCCATCAGAGAATCACACAGTCACAGAACATGGTATTGGTTCAGCGTGAACGAGTACGATGCAACGTTCGTCACCGATCGTGAAGAAGAATCGCGGGGAGAAGAATGGACCTCCAGTGGGAGAGCTTGGACGAGATCTGAAGACATCCCCGCTGGAAACCCAGTCTCTGACGATCGTGCCCGTGATGCACTGCGAAGTGCTTCCGCATCCTTGCCCGCACCACCGCCGCCATCTACGCCGAAGGCGAGGCCGGGCGACAAGGGCAAGAGCAAAGACAAGTCTAGCAGCTGGAACATTGGCAAATAAAGATTTGCTTATGACGATCGCCAGCGAGATCAGTATCAATGGGGCTGGCGGACCGGCGATGATTGGATCAATTCTCAGCGCTGGGGAGAAGATTGGCGCATATGATTATGTGCAGAAGGACCAGTGCGACTCTGTCGGCATTGGTCCCACGTCGCCTGGTTTCATCAACGTGATGTGGGTGCACCAGAAGAACTTTGTGGTATGAGCTGGTTTTAGATATTAGCTCTGGGGTTCGTCGGGTTGTTTCGGTCTCTTGCCTTTCGGCAGCCGCAGTTGAGCCGTCAAATGCTTCTGTGGTTGGCTCCTGTGGCTGTACATATGTACAGGCCGGGTGGGTGGGGGGTCGGGGCGACTCTACACACCCCGCCGCGGGGGGAGTCAATGCGCTGCCCTTGCTCTCTTCACTTTGTACGAACATGCTTGATTGTTGCAGCTGTATTGGCTCTAGGTAAACAGGAAAGGAGCGAGCCTGCGGCCGCGCGCGTCGGCCAGCGGGCCGGCCTCCCCCCTTCAGAGTTATTGCATTGCCAGCTTAACGGAACACTCCTTTCTCGCCATGGTTTCAGCGGGGCCCCCTGAGCATGATACATCATCAGAGCATATTGCAGGGGCTATTAATGTCCAGGCAAAAAGCTCCTTTCCTTTACCTTTGCTTTTGTCCTTGGTCTTATCATGCGGGCCATTCTGACCTTGATCGTTGTCCTTGTCCATGCCAGCCGGGCAGTCCGTTGCGTTGTGCAAGTTGGAAAGGATGGCTTTGATCTCTCCATATCGATTCAGGTCGCCGTCGATATTGAGCTTGATGTCGTCGATTCGTTTAGAGGGTGGATCACATCTTTGTAAGAACAAAGAGCTTCTGCCAACTGCGTTGATACTGAGCCCTGCCTGATCATGGGATTCATCATATACAAGTTCAAAATCCGATATGTATTGCAGAAGATCGCGGGGTCCCCGCTTATATCTGACGAATGTACCCAGTGACAAACCGACGGTGTCCTGATCATGAAGACCATATTCTTCCGTCGACCATCTTGTAAACAGCTATGTTCCAGAAGGCTGAGCTTGAACACCTAGAGTTGTATCTTCGGCTGTTCTGGTCACGGCGAAAGCATTTTCTCCAACATATTCAATCCCACCACGCATGACCTTGAATCGCATCGCCTGTTTAACGGTTCCGCCCTGAAAGCTTTGAAGGACAAATAACGCTGCCACACTTTCATCCTCAACACTCTTGGTCCTCCACCGGAGGCTTAGCTTTTGAAGGTACCCCTTCGCTACTGTACTTTGCGACACCCGGCTTCCAGCTGGGAGGTGTCTGACGCGTGTTCTCCTCCAGCGGTAATTGTCCACCAATGAATTTTCTAGCCATTTTGATGAACGTTGGACTCGTCACTGATATTCACGATGCAAGCGAACGTCCGTACACTTAGCCAGATATGGTGTTGATCTCGCCACTGAGATGTGAGTGGATGTACGTACGCCTAACCAGGTATGATGTTGATCCCGCCGCTGAGATATGAGGTGATGTCCCTATACTTAACCAGGTATGATGTTAATCTCGTCACTGAGTTGGACATGGATGTCCCTATGATTCACTGGGTATGTTCTTGATCCCGTCACCGAGATGATCGTAGATGTCCGTATACTTTACCGGGTATGTTGTGCGCCAGGCCGCGTCCGAAAAGCGATCGGGCCCCTCTGCGATGGCGTCGCTGTTGGGGAGGTGGATGTCGAACTCGAAGTTCAGTGGCACCAAGCTGTTGGTGCTGCTCACTTCCGTGAGGTTTCAGCGTCGCGATGTCTATCGCCGGGCGGGGCCTGGCCGGGCCGCGCGCGCCGCCCCGAGAGGCGGCTCCGCTACCAGAGCAGAGGTAAGAGATGTGTCTCCTTGAGCCCCGATGCGAATACGGGTGCCACTCTCTGCCTGCCTGTCTGACTAGCTACACACCCTATTGATAATAATAGATACTACCTCTGATCTAACCTGAATTCTATCTCCCCCCCCTCTCCACTGGGTGTGATGCGGGGAGGGGCCTCATCTTCGTCCTTGCCTTGGGCGGCTCATCCTCCTTGTTCTCTTCTTCTTCAGCCCAATCCTCACTGCCATTCTCGTCCTTGTCTGCTGCTCCTGATCCTCCTTTTCCTTGTCTTCAGCCTCGTCATCGCCTGCCCGTCCTCATCGTCATCTTTTCGTTTCAGCCTCACTGTCATGATGATCCCCACCCTTGCCTGCTTCTCCTCACCTTCCTCTTCCTTATACCTTCTCTTCATCCTCATTTGCATCCTCATCCTCGCTTGCTTCTCATCATGCTCCCCGTTGTTCTCCAGCCTCCTTCTTCACGACGACGAGGACGACGATGACGACGATGATGGCCTTCAGGCCATTTCTGGAATCCGAGGCCCTCTGCATTGCAAGGCGTTCCCGCGGGCTCCAGGCCAGCCTCCGCATCCCTACCATCCCATCTCTGCGTGGAGATCCTGAGATCCATCCCACCCAGTGGGGGGGGCGTAGGAGCTTTCGACCCTCGATCACAAGGACAAGGCGCGGGAGAAGGATGAGGGCGACGAGGAAGAGCACGCAGAAGAAGCGGTGAAGGTTCTTTTCCGTTTCCTCTGCAATGTGCTCCGTACCCGCTCTGGCTCAAGGGAGGCCGGTAGACGGCCAGCGGCTCGCGGGATGACTGGGTCATTCTGGGATGTGGTTTCTGGCGCGATGGACGTGAAGAGGGCGGAGGCGAAGGGCGAGGCCCAAAGGGGCAGCAGCGCGGGCCCGGCGGCCGTCCAGAGGAGAGATGGCTCTGGCCCGTTCAAGCTGAGGCGGATCGTCAGAGTCCACAGGGAGAAGGTGTGCGGCGCGGCCGCCTCCGGGGGCACGTTCGCCGCGACGTCTTCGGACGGCACCGTCAAGATTTATTCAATCGCTTGTATTGCATGATCGCTACTGCTTCGGCGCGGGCTCGGGGCCATTTCGGCGCCGCCGGAAGGAGGAAGATGAGGATGGGGAGGGGGAGGGGAGGAGGAGAAGAGGATGAGAAGGAACGGAGGAGGAGGAAGATAAATATGAGGAGGAGGAATAAGAGAAAAGGGCGGAGGAGGAAGCCTCTCGATGGCATCTTGCGGCGCTCTTGGGGCCAAACAGGGCCGTCGTCCAGATGCTTCTTTGGGAGGCCCTGGGGTCTGTTGAGGCCGTTCGGGGGCGCTTGGGAGACATTTTTACCTAACAGCGAAGACTGATAGGTTTCTAGTAGGGTCAAAAGAGAGCATCATGACTCCCCAAGGGGGTCTGGGCAGATGCCGGACGGATGCCGGACGCGTGCCGCGGGAATCCGGGGACTCCTTTTTTAGCCAACAGTAGGCCGTTTCGTGGTCTTCGAGTTCCCACCACTCCATTCCTGGGCATGATTTTGAATGCCCGGAGCCAACTGTATGCCACTTCGTGTTCTTCGAGTTCCCATAACTCCATTCCTGGGCATGATTTTGAATGCCCGGAGCCAACTGTAGGCCACTTCGTGGTCTTCGAGTTCCCAGAATTCCATTCCTGGGCATGATTTTGAATGCCTGGAGCCAACTGTAGGCCACTTCGTGGTCTTCGAGTTCCCATAACTCCATTCCTGGGCATGATTTTGAATGCCCGGAGCCAGCTGTAGGCCACTTCGTGTTCTTCGAGTTCCCAGAACTCCATTCCCGGGCCACATTTTGAATGCTGAGACAGGCCGATGCTGAGGCTGAAGCAGGCTGAGGCTGAGGCAGGCTGAGGCTGAAGGCTGAAGGCAGGCTGAGGCTGAGGCTGAAGCAGGCTGAGGCTGAGGCGAGGCAGGCTGAGGCAGGCTGAGGCTGAGGCTGAGGCAGGCTGAGGCTGAGGCTGAGGCTGAGGCTGAGGCTGAGGCAGGCTCAGGCCGAGGCCGAGGCTAACGGCAGCCTGAGGCTGAGGCTGAAGCAGGCTGATGCTGAGGCTGAGGCTGAGGCAGGCTGAGGCTGAGGCTGAGGCAGGCTGATGCTGAGGCAGGCTGAGGCTGAGGCTGAGGCTGATGCAGGCTGAGGCTGAGGCAGGCTGAGGCTGAGGCCGAGGCTGAAGGCAGGCTGAGGCTGAGGCTGAGGCTGAGGCTGAGGCTGAGGAGGCTGAGGCTGAGGCTGAGGCTGAGGCTGAGGCTGAGGCTGAGGCTGAGGCTGAGGCAGGCTGAGGCTGAGGCTGAGGCTGAGGCTGAGGCTGAGGCAGGCTGAGGCTGAGGCTGAGGCAGGCTGAGGAGGCTGAGGCTGAGGAGGCTGATGCAGGCTGAGGCTGAGGCAGGCTGAGGCTGAGGCCGAGGCTGAAGGCAGACTGAGGCTGAGGCTGAAGCAGGCTGAGGCTGAGGCTGAGGCTGAGGCTGAGGCTGAGGCAGGCTGAGGCTGAGGCAGGCTGAGGCTGAGGCTGAGGCTGAGGCTGAGGCAGGCTGAGAGGCTGCTGAGGCTGAGGCTGAGGCTGAGGCTGAGCTGAGGCAGGCTGAGGCTGAGGCTGAGGCTGATGCAGGCTGAGGCTGAGGCAGGCTGAGGCTGAGGCCGAGGCTGAAGGCAGACTGAGGCTGAGGCTGAAGCAGGCTGAGGCTGGCTGAGGCAGGCTGAGGCTGAGGCTGAGGCAGGCTGATGCTGAGGCAGGCTGAGGCTGAGGCTGAGGCTGATGCAGGCTGAGGCTGAGGCAGGCTGAGGCTGAGGCCGAGGCTGAAGGCAGACTGAGGCTGAGGCTGAAGCAGGCTGAGGCTGAGGCTGAGGCAGGCTGAGGCTGAGGCTGAGGCAGGCTGATGCTGAGGCAGGCTGAGGCTGAGGCTGAGGCTGATGCAGGCTGAGGCTGAGGCAGGCTGAGGCTGAGGCCGAGGCTGAAGGCAGACTGAGGCTGAGGCTGAAGCAGGCTGAGGCTGAGGCTGAGGCAGGCTGAGGCTGAGGCTGAGGCAGGCTGATGCTGAGGCAGGCTGAGGCTGAGGCTGAGGCTGATGCAGGCTGAGGCTGAGGCAGGCTGAGGCTGAGGCCGAGGCTGAAGGCAGACTGAGGCTGAGGCTGAAGCAGGCTGAGGCTGAGGCTGAGGCAGGCTGAGGCTGAGGCTGAGGCAGGCTGATGCTGAGGCAGGCTGAGGCTGAGGCTGAGGCTGATGCAGGCTGAGGCTGAGGCAGGCTGAGGCTGAGGCCGAGGCTGAAGGCAGACTGAGGCTGAGGCTGAAGCAGGCTGAGGCTGAGGCTGAGGCAGGCTGAGGCTGAGGCAGGCTGAGGCTGAGGCTGAGGCAGGCTGAGGCTGAGGCTGTGACTGCGACTGCCGTTGCCACTGCGACTGTCATCGCGAATGCGACTACGACTGCGAGAACAGCAGAATTCTACAACTGGATTCTCATCTGAATCTTAAGGGGAATGCTTCCAGATATGCTCCTACATATGGCTGTTAGGTTGCTTTGCCAGGATAATTGAAGCCTTGTAGGGCCTCTTTTGAGCCTCCTTGGAGCCTCCTGGGGTCTCTTGGGGGCCTCTTGGCGGCATCTTTGGCCATCTTGGGGGCCTCTCGGGGCCTCGTGGGGCCCTCTTGGGGCGGAAGGCTTGAGGTTTCGGTTCGTGGTTCCCATCTTGGGCCCCTCTTGGGGCCGTCTTGGGGCTCTCTTGGGCCATGTTGGGCGTCTCTTGGGCCGTCTCGGGGCCCGTTTGGGCTCTCTGGGGGCCTTCTTGGGGATCTCTTGAGCCGTCTTCGTGCGCTCTTGGGGGCCTCTTGGGCTGCTTGGAGCATTGGAAAGCCGAAAATGCGACAAGGCCAAAATCCTTCCAAAACCACAGTGAAATTGATAATTTTGGCCTCTCGGGGCGCTCTTGTGAGGCCTCTTGGAGGCCACTTGGAGCGTCTTGGCGGCTTCTTGGGCCGTCTTGGGATCATCTTCGGCGTCTTGGAGCGTCCTTTGGGCGTCTCGGAGGCCTCTTGGGCAGTCTTGGGGGACTCTTGGGGCCCTATTGGCGCGCTCTGGGGGGCCTGAGAGGCCGTACCCAGGAGGAAGACCATCTCTGAGTAGACCTTCCCGGGACCTTCCCGGGCTGCGGTCGGGGTATTTTTCGCCGGGGGAACCCCCAGGGGCCGCCCCGCGCGCCCGAACTAGAAGAATTGTGAACCAGTTGCCGGAGATCTTAGCACGCCTTTGGCCCGTTAGGCCGGCGAATAATTTGCAGCAGGACAAGGTGGTGAAGATTTTTGGCGAGGCCAAGTGTCGATGGGCGAATCAGACGAGCGCCCAAGCGGCCATCCCCCGCGCCACTTCGCCTCGACGGCCTCGAACGAACTCGAGGGCTTCCTCGTTGTTCGATTCGAGCGTCCTGGCGCCTGGCAAACCGCTCGCGGGGCTGGTACTGGAGAAGCCGCAGAAGCCGATGCCGAAGATGAGCCCACTTCGCTCAGTGGCCATTTGCGATATCCCCGGTATGGACCTCCTCGCCTGTGGGTGCCTTCAGGGGTCCGTGCACGTGTGGAACTATTTGCGGGAGGAGAGGATTCTAGAGCTTGAAGGGCACGCCAAGGCCGTGAACAGCGTTGCCTTCCATCCGTCTCAGCGGCTGCTTTGCAGCGGCTCGGACGACCGAACGGCCAGGATATGGGACATGGCCAACCTCGATGGCACCCCGCTCAGACTGCTGCAGGGCCACGGCAAAGAAGTTCAGTGCGTATCTTTCCTTGGGATTTCCATGGAGTACTGCGTAGCCACCGGCTCCATCGACACCTTCGCGCGGATCCACGACATGCGCGATCAGAGTTTGGTCAGGAAGTTGCCGTTCCATTCGAAGCATATCACTGGGCTGGCCTTCTCGGAGAGCAAGTGGCTGCTCGCCACGGGAGGGGGCGACGGGATGATCGCCCTCTACGACGTCAGGACCTGGCAGAGGCTGCACGCCATCGACGCCGACTCGGACGGCAGTAGCGGCGAGGTGAGGCAGGTGGCCATCGACGGCACCGGCACCAGGCTTGCGGCCGCTTGTGGGACTGGCAACGTCCTGGTGTACGACGTCGGCCAGCGCGCACACGCGGCGCGGGTGGCGAAGCTGGAGGGCCACGAGGAGGGCGCGGTCGATGTCGCTTGGGGCGTGGAGCACACTAACACCGGCAGACGCCGGGTGCTCGTCTCCGCGTCGCACGACGCCACCAGCAGGGTGTGGGCCGAGAGGTAGCCCTCCTGGGCGGAAGGCGGATTCTCCCGCGCTCGATCGGCCGATCCCGCGCGTCCGCCCGCGGGCGCCAGCTCACCTGGTTAATGCCTTCCTGCCTGACTCGCTCGGCCCACTCTGGTAGGTCGAGTGTGGCAGCGGGGCCCACGCCGGGGGGCGACTTCGGCTGGGGCCCCAGAGCAGTGGCACTGGCGCGGGTGCCGTCCAGTACCGTTCGCCACGCGGCTCAGGGCACAAACGATTCCTCCGTGAGAGGCTTTGCCACCTTCTCATCCTCAGAAGGGGCAGGAGGCCAGGCGACCGACGGGAGCGCGAAGACAATCGCACTTCGCGCGTCGCGGCCTGAGCTGGAGCAGCTGCCCTCCTCCAAGACGGCCGCGCGGGGGCGCGAGGGCGTGGAGATGACCGCGCGCCGCGTATCGCGTTGGCACGGGTGCGCGGAGTTAGGTGACCTGGACCCAGACATCCCATGTCTTGTTTTTGTCAACGCGGCCTCCCTCGAAGTCCCGACCCTTTTCTCAGAGCATGCTTTACCATCCCGAGTCGTTTCACTAACGGTCCCCGGGGCCCAGCCAGGGCACCCAGAGGCAGAAAACGGCCAAACATTTTCCGTCGTGTTTCTTCTCGACGCGAGCGAGTCCGGGACCGGAGGTGCGAGGAGCGAGAGAAGGGCGCGACGGACCGCAGGGCGCCCTCGCCGCCGCGCGTGCCGCCCTGGGCGCGCTGCCGCCCGCCGGCAGCGCAGAGCTGCTGCAGGCCAGGCGGCCCACTTTCACGCGTGTCCCGCCGCGCGCTGGCCCCGAGCCGCGCCAGCGGTGGACCGGCCTGTCGCCGCCAGCGGCGATCGCGGCGGCGGCGATGACGGCGGCGGTGGCGAGGGCAGCAGCGGTGACCTGACCAGCTGCTCGGCGCTGCGAGCTGCTCTGCTCGCGGAGTCGTGCGAGACAGCTTAGGCCAGGGACACCTTTGGCAGCACTCGAGAACCATGTCTTGTGGCAGCCCACTCAGCAGCGGAGCACTTCGAGACGAAGACGAAGTCATATGCACTTTGGGAGCCAAGACGGTAGCATTGCTTTTGTTGGTAACTAATTGGGTGTTGCACGTTTGTGCACAGGTATATGGCCTTATGTTTCCCTCGGCGTCTCAATTGTGCCAGCGGAAGGCCAGCTAATTCAGCGAGTCGTTCGTTTTGTTGTTTCGGCGCGCCCAGTTTCTGTGTACCACTGAACGTAGCATGAGTGTCAGACCTTTGGGCAGAGAGAGATGTAGTGATCACAGCGTAGCAGTGTGCAAATAGAGCATGCCCGTTTTGACTTGACCTATGCTAAAGACTTTTAGAATAGGTCAGACAGTTCTGGACTACAGTACAGAAGTAACAATCCCACGAAGTGGGATAGCGTGTTTCTCATCCACAGAGTCCTCGGTGTGCCTGAGTCGTTGACCGGCACCCGTGGTCTTAGCAGGATGGGCTCAGGTGTGCCTGAGTCGTCGACCGGCACCCGGGGCCCGTCCTAGCGCGAAGCATTTACTTGAGTTTCTTCTGGGCCGCCTCCGTTTGGCGAATAGTTCAGGGGAGGTTTCGTGACAATTTCGTGCCGGAGCGGGGGCCCAAGGTGGGCCCCCAAGAGCGTTTAACAGTTTTGACGCCGATCCCCGCCGGGCGCCAGCATGTGTAGATAGCATGTAGCATGGCAGGCGGGGTAGCAGAGAGCAAGTGTGTTAGACAGAACTGTTTGACACTGCTTTGGCTCAAGATCGATACTTGTGCGCGCGTGCACTGGAAAACCCGTCACTGTCACATCTTGCGTCAGATGGCATATTCTCCAGCAGAGTCTTCGATAGTACCCCATGGGCACCCACTGCGCCACCCCGTCGGGCAGCAAGTGCAGACAAGCGAAACAAGCCTCACAAGGGTTATGAGCCCAAGTCGTCAGCCGAACATGGGACTACTATTGGGACTTGAATGTCAATGCCCTCTCTGCTTCAACATGGTGATCGATCCTCCTACGTGTTCACAGTGTGGGCGCTATGGACACCCTGGATGCATTGGAGTGGAATACTTTCAGTCTCTTCCGTTTTGTTATACGTGCATGGTTTGCGTTATTTCTGAATACGCCCACCGTGAGGACATGAGGAAGAGGGAGGAATGGAGGCGTACCTACGAGGAACAACAGATGGTGTGGAAATCCCGTGTGACGACTGCTCTGGGGGTCTCGGCTACGGTTGGGGCTACACTGGGTGGAGCAACGGCGACAGTTCTTACTTCTGCAGTGGGACTGGCACGATGAGCAGTGGCTGCAGCCCACGCTGCGGCTTCCAGCGGCGTGCCAGAACCCCTCAAGGCGATAAAGGACACACCACGTCGACCACCACAACGCAGCTTGTCCGCGGGGGCCCTCCCGAAGGCGCCGCTGGCGTTGACGGCAGAGTTCAGCCGAAGGGAGGGGCACTGCCTTGCGTGCCACACCGAGAACAGAGGGCACGTCCTACATCTCCGAAGCGGGGATTGCGTCGGCTTCCTGGGCAGCTCCTACTACCGCAAACAAGCAGCATCTTCGGCGAAGCAACCCAGCGACAAGAAGGACTTGCCATCTTCCGCAGACGTGTCCTTCAACTCCGCGGAGGAGCAGGCCGAGGACCATGCCGGCGCCTCGGCAGCCGCTTCGGGAGTGCCTGAGCCGTCGGCCGGCAACCCGGGCGAGCTTGCGCGAGTGCCTCTGCCAGATGCGTCCACGGAGGTCGTTTCGAGAGTGCCGGAGCCGCCGGCCGGCAGCTCGAGCGACCTAGCTCGCCAGCAGGGTGCCAGCACGTTTACCTCGACGGACTCTGTTCTCCAGCTCGTCTTGAACCGACTGGACAAGTTCGAGTTCGCGTTGACGCGCTTGGGCGACAACCAGCAGGTGATCATGGGAGATATGACGCGGCTTACGAGCAGGATGGACACCACGGAGGCGGAGATACACAAATGGAATGGATAATACCAGCAGCAGTACGACGATGCACATGTACAAGGGCAAGATCTTGAAGGAGCTCCAGTTTTGGACTCTCGTACAGGGCCTCTGGCGCTTTCCAGAACAATTGCCTGGTGTGGGAGGTGATGGAGCTACGAATTTCTCTCTTCCTCAAGGGCACACGCCGCGTGGGGAGAGGGAGGTGGACGCGGAGGACTAGTGGCTCGAAGCTCCAGCCGGTGGGCCTGGAATCAATCTGGATACACCGACTGGGCGTTACGATGCCCTGGGCCTCAGGGTTCCCAGTGGGAATCCGGCGGCATACGGAGCGCATGCGTTACCAGACTTTCCGAGGACTCCTACCGACCTAAGGCCAGATCTGAGGAGTAGCTTGGAGGTCAACCCACGGGTGCCCGGCGCGAGGGTGACGAATCTCGTGCCCGACGCTGTGCTTCAGCCAACTGGACCAAGTACAGCTGAGCGACATCTCCGAGCCAACCTGCAGCAAGGCTCTGGGGAGGTCGGCAACCTCAACCAGCAACTACCGCCAGGGCTTGCGCATCTTCATTCCCATCTCCACCCAGCCATTGGCACGGGGTTCGTGGACGGACAGGGCGAGAATGGCAGCGCAGCTTCTGGTAAAGACGCATTATCTTTGGGGCACCTGGGCACCACCAGCGCGGCGACTTTCTCCGGGCAGTTGGCTGTGCAGTCTTGGGCGGGCCACGCCGGGCCAGGGGGTGAAGTCGCGCGGAGTTTCGATGACGTTTTTGGAATGTTTGAAGGGTCCCAGTACGGAGGCGTTCGCGGGGGTGGCCAACTTCACGACGCGCCGCCGCACTTCGGGACGAGCCCACCTTCATTGGCCCATGAAGGAGTTGGCCTCGCAGGCGGGGCCGGGGCGAGCTCTCCGGGACTGTCGCGTGCAGCGATGGTGCCGTCGGATGCGCTGTCCACGGCGGAGCTCAGCATGATCCTCAAGGCGATTCAGAGCTGCGTTGGGGAGTTCCCCAACATTGAGATGGGAAGCTTGGCAGAAAGGCCAGGGCATCTTCGGAAGTGGAGGTGCGCCGTGCGCCAAGCGCTCGAAGCGGCAGGTCCGGCCGCTGTGGCCCGGTGGACATGGTGCTGGGAGACGGCCGAGGCCACGCGCTCCATCTACATGAAGACGTCCATCATGACTCGCGAGGGGATTGCAGTGAAGGCGCGCAACCAGCCGAAGTGGCGACAGCTGGAGACTTGTAAAAAACCTAAGTTGATCGCGTGCTTACCACAGCTACTGAAGAAGCAGCTGACCCAGAGGGGCGTCCAGGGAATCTGCGACGAGACCCAGGACATCCTCTACCTGGTCCTGAAGACGTGCTGGCCTGGGTCGGCGGACGAAAAATCCGCGGTTTCGAAGCAGCTGACCAACCCGATTCCCTGCTCCAAGCCCGAGTCGGCCCTGGCCGAGCTCCAGCGTTTCTGGGCTGCCGCCAGGAGGTGCAACCAGCTTTCGATGTCCTTTCCGGATGTCACAGTTTTGTTTACTGCGTTGAGGTCAATCTTCTCGAACGTCTTGGCCGGAGCTGACGATTACCTACGACTCCGTTGGATGTGTTTGGAGAATGCTCTCGATCTACCACAAGTGGTTACTTTTGCGCCCATGCGGCAGGTGGCGGCTTTCGCAGGAGACGAGCTGTCGTTCCTGGCCCTCCTAGGGACGAAGAGTGGCAACCCCGGTCTACCCCTGATTGACCAGCAGAAGAAGACGCAGGCTCAGCAGAAGGACCAGGAGGCAAAGCGGGCTGCGGCGGCAAAGGGAGAGGCTTCGAAAGGTGGCGCTTTCTCCGGAACGCAGCCGTCGAGGGCGCCGCGGAACGCCGACAGCAGTGAGAAGACGTTTTCTACTACGACTTCTAGGTGGGCAGCTACATGCCAGGACTGGGAGAAAGGCTCATGCCTCCGTGGGATTTCGTGCTACTAACAGCACGCGGGCATTCGCGCCGACGAGGGGAGGTGCTGCATCTGCGGCGTCAAAGGCCACAACACTTCAGAATGCACTGCCCCAGGCGGAGGAAAAGACCCGCACCGGGAGAAGCACTGGGAGGCCCACCGCGCCTGGCGAGACAAAGCCCGAAAGGAGGAAGAGAAAGCCAAAGGGAAGACGAAAGGAGGAAGAGGTGGAGGAGACAAGGGAGGAAAAGGCAGAGGCAAGACGAGGACCCCCCAGTCATCGACTGCAGCCGCAACCCAGGCAGACATTTCGGCATCGGCATCTTCGCCAGCGCGAGCGGAAACTGCAAGGGCGGCAGCTTTGACCTCGTCTCCGGATGTCTTCCCGCCCGGCGCGGTTGGTTTGGACAGTTGGGCCAATGTATATTTTATGCGTAAAGTGCCAAGTTCTTCCACCAGGGAGTGGGGCGATTCCCTGGAGTTGGCATGGCGCGCATGTTCGTGCGAATTGGGGCAGGGCCCAAAAGGTATCCCAGTCTGCGAGGTGGAGCAGCGCCCGGGGGAGGAGAACATAGATCATCTGCCTCTCGGCTGGCTGCGGAAGAGGGGCTGCGACTACGAGATGGGGGGGGCTGGGCCAGTTCTACGGACCCCCAAGCTGAACGTCATCAAGGTCTACACTTGGGGCGGTCTTCCATACATCACGCAGCAGGGTCTTCGACGTCTCTTCAAAGACCTACCGAACCGCGACGCTCCGGATCGCGATGACCAGACGGTGCAACCATTGGCATCTGCCGCCCGAGTGGCGGGGGCCACGGTGAACAGCAAGGGCGCGAGGGCAGCCTTGAAGCACTTGGAGGGCGAGCTAGACAAGAAGAGCATGAACGCCATGATTTTCAAATACAGAGCGCTGCCGGACACGCACTACGAGGGCCCGGCTGCGCGGGTGACACCAGCCGACTTCGACAAGCGGTTCGAGGCTGACGCGCCAGGAAAGTCTGGGACGAACGTTGATGTCGACGCTAGGTACCAGTTCTGGGAATGGTTCTCGGGTCCAGCGTCCTGTCGAAGAAGGCCTCTGACCGTGGCGTGTCGCACCTGCCCCCGGTGGACTTCCGGCACGGCTGGTCCGTGGCGCGTCTCGTGGACCAGATCCAGCTGCTGTTCGGCGTCCTGGTGATGGGAGTGTTTCTTTTTTTTTCTCGCTGCGCCTTTCCGTCGCCCCTGGGGCCAGAATTCCAAGGCCACCCCTGAACCGCAACGCGCTGAGAAGAGAAGGCAGGAGGCACCTGTACTTCCATTTCTTGCTATGCGTTGTTTTCTTCAGGCGTTGATGGGGCGGACGTGCATCATCGAGAATTCCGCGTTCAGCGACGTGTTCACCTCGACGGAGTCTCCCGTGCATCTTCTCAGGTCGATTACCTATCATGTCAGACGAGTGGACCAATGCATGTACGGAGCGGAGATAGACAACCAGCCAGTACAGAAGAGCACGCATTTTCAATCAAATTGGTCGCTTGGCACTGATACTCTGCGTGATGGCACGCATACTCACCTACACCTGCGCGGGCAGACCAGCGGTAATTGCCGGACCGCCATGGCCGCGCAGTGCCAAGAAGCGCTGCGCGGCGAGCTCCTGCACGACTTATCTGCCGATGGGGAGGGGTCGAGGCCGGCGCTGGGGGGGCCAGCGTCCACCTGGCCATTGCACCGACCAGCTTACGGCGACGGACCATATGAGCGAGACGTGCGACATGATCGACGCCGCCCTGGTGAACTTGAGGACCAAGGCTCAGGACCGCGGTATGACGCGTATATGGCGTCAGTTGGTGGATCCATGGCTTTTCATTCTCGCGCAGAGCAGGCCATGTACATCGACAGATATGTCGGCAAAGGCCGACGCCTCAACAGCGGCAGCTTCGAGGGTGCCTGAGCCGTCGGCCGGCGCCTCGGGCGGGCCTGCGTCAGGAGTGCCTGAGCCTGAGGTTGACGTCGCCGTGGCAGCAGCCTCGAAGGAGCCGCGGGCGGCGGCCGGAACCTCAAGCGAGCTCACCCAGAAGTTCGCGGATGACCTACGCGACGACCCCTGGCAATCAAAGGGCTACAGCAAAAGCAGCGCCCCATGGCAGGCGGCCGCTCAGAGAAGGCACATGCATCGTAGACACGGCAATCGAAGTCTTGGGGTGTGTGTTCTGTGGGCCTCAGTGGGCCTCATGAGGGGGCTCCTCAGCCCGGAGCGCGCATAGGGAGTTCAATGGGACATTACTGTTTGGTAGCTGTTGTTCGATTTTCTGACGATCGTTCAGGCCCTGACGGCGCCCAACTGCTCACTGCTGATCGCGGTCGTGATGATGTTCCCGATGCGCCAGCTGGAGCTGCGTTACCTGCGGGTGATCCGGCAGTACTGGGTGAGCCACGCATGCGCGACGATGGTGGTGAAGATGATCGCGTCTCTGATGCGCCCGGAGTTGCGCCCGCGGCAGGAGGCGGCGCACCGGGCGCGGAGGTGGGGGGAGCTGCAGACTCGAAGCGAGGTGCGCTGATCTACGCGGCAATCGTTGAGAAGAAAAGTGACGCCCCTAAGGCGTTGCAAAGGCTCTTGGCGCAGATTCGTACAGAGCATGGTTCAATGCCGTCTCGATTAGTATACCGAGTCCATTCGGACCGTGGTTTGGAGTTTGTGAACGCTACTGTGGAGGAGTACTTGATATTTCGCGGCATCTCGCACACTACCACACAGGGCTACGATCCTAGTTCCAGGGGCGTGGCTGAGAACGCAGTGGGCCTTCTAAAGAAGAGGGCGAGGTACTTGCTCTCCGGATCTCGCCTTTCCACCCGCTGGTGGGGCATGGCCATCTTGGCCGCGGCGCACCTATGCAGAGTGGGCGCTGGATATGCTGACCCCCCGAAGGTACCGTTCGGCACCAGGGTCCTGGTCAACGTGGGTCCTCAGCCCAGGAATGCACCCCTCCCCAGGGCCCTTCTTGCTACTGTATTCGGGCCTTGCGACTCGGTCCCAGGAGATCTCTGGGCGTGCCAGGGGGGGCGGGTCTCCGCAAAGGTGAATGCACAGACGGCAGGTCTTACAGAAGAGGAGCTGGTCATCGCGAAGGCGACCTGGGACGATTACGAGACGCCCGTCGCGCCAATGCCAGCTCCCGAGGCTGCGCTGCACGATGCATCTGCCGTGGAGCTCTCGCCAGGCACGGGGGCAGCAACGCTGGCGACAGCAACCTGCCCAGCCTGCCATCAAAGACATCAGAAGAGAAAGGTGACCACCGATCACAACCACGAATAGGGGAAGTGCATTTTGGCTGTGCGGCCTCCGATGCCGGTGGCAGCCGTTCTCGAGAACGTGCAGCCGTTGGAGGCGCCGGAGGAGGACGCCAGGCCCGAGGAGAAGCCTGCTCCAGCTTTTGTTCGAGTCGAGGAGCTCATTGACCAGTTGGAAGTGGAGCCGGTCGTGGGCCCGATCTTCGGAAAAGCTGCGGCAGCTGCAGCCTCGGGGTGCACTATCAACGCATCTCCTACTTATCGATGTTGGAGCTGGTATGGGTACCTTCAATGACGCCAGGGACAACATGAATATGTACCCGCATGCTCTGTTGGCACTCTCGGAGAACTCAGGCCGCGCTTGCGTTGCAGGTGCCACTTGGGAAGCAGGCGCTGCGTCAGCTTACCGCTCCATGGGCGACGAGCTCCACGAGGGCGCCGCGATCGCAGACGGCCTCTCCTATCTCAACTCCGAGCCGGTTAAGGGGTCTGCAAGCTTTCGACGCGCGGCGTCGGCGATCCTGAACTCCAGCGGGGAGAGGGAGAATGTCCCGCCGGAGGTCGTCCACGAGCTGATGACGGAAGGCGATCTCGAGCTTCTTCAGGAGCCTGGGGCCCGGAGCGTTGCGGCAGCGGAGGTCCGAGCTTCGACGGGAAAGGTGAAAGAGCAGTGGAGGGCTGCTACTGAGAAAGAGTACTTAGAGAATTTCACCAGCAGGAGCGTCTTCACGGTTACCACGCCTGAAGAAAGGCGACAACATGGAGTTCCTCTTCCTATGAAATGCGCGCACACCATGAAGGGGGGGGCCTGCAAGGCGAGGGCCGTGGCCTGCGAGAACTTCGAGAAGGGCGACCCGACTCAGCAGGCATGGGCGGCCCAAGCCGAGACTTCTAGCTGGATTGCGCCGGTGCGGTTGGCCCTCCTGCGAAAATGGAATATCGGAGCTGTGGACGTTTCGGGGGCGTTTATGAATGCACCTCTACCTCGCGACACATCCGAAGGCCTTTGTGGAGCAGGGGTCGGCTAAGCCGGGGGAGCTGTGGACGTTGCACAAAGCAGTGTACGGTCTGAAGATATCCACCGTGCATAGGGTATCCACAGGGATGATACTTTTCGGAGTCTGCAGTGGTCAGCTGGTGCTGGTGGTATTCGCTACAGTCTGAAGCAACGCGACAGCGACACGAAGGCGTGGAGAATTGTGGAGGGCACTGGCGGCCTCAGCTTGCAGCGCGCGTTGGGACTGTTAGTGGTTTATGTGGGCGACTTCTTAGTGCTCATCCCTGAAGGGGGCATGCGGGACGAGCTCCTGAGCGAGTTCTGGGCGAAGTGGAAGATGAGTGACGAGGTCGTGTTGACGGAGACTAATCCTCTTACCTTCTTAGGGTTAGAGCTTCGCCGTGACCCTGCAGGCGTGCACCTAGGACAATGGAAGTTCATCGACAATCTGCTCGAGAAGTACGGCATTACGACGCGAGCCCTCGGACATCAGTGCAGATGAATGCGCCCGGAGACGAGGATATCCCTGATCTTCAACGTCTCCGGGCTCTTCAAGCATACGCTGGAGAGTTCAATTGGCTTGCTGCGAGAAGCCGTGCCGACGCGGCATACTTCGTAAGCCTGCTCGCGAGCGCCCTCACTAAGCACGCAGGCTGGTCAGAGCAGTTGGCCAAGAAGGTTCTCCGATTACTGAAGGGCACGAAGGACGAAGGCTTGCATTGGAGCATCGACGGAAACGAGAACTCCTTGGCGGCCTGGTCGGACGCCGGCTACGCGGGCTCCAACATGAAGGCGCAGACTGGGATTTTCGTATCTTGGGCCGGTGCCCCGCTCTTGTGGCGTTCCTCGCGCCAGACGGTCAGCACTTTGAGCGCAGCCGAAGCGGAATTAGGAGCGGCCGCGCCGACGCGGCAGGTTACGGGGGGCGACCGTGTACTTTTTGGAGGAGTGGGGCATCATCTTCGACTTTGTTCTACTGCTTCTCGATAACGCTGCAGCTCTTACAGTTGTGTCAAACGGGTCTAACTGGCGCACGAGATACTTTGGAGTCAGAGGGAGCCGCATGCGCGAAGAAATACAGATGGGCAGGCTCAACGTCGGGCACCAAGGGGCGAATAGCATGGTGGCGGATGGTCTTACGAAGTTGGGAACAGCTGATGTCCTGAAGAACCTGCGCGATGCTATGCGTGGGAGATATCCGCCTCCGCCTCAGTCATTTCTCCCAACGGCATGCGCGGCGCACCTTGCGAGTGCCACGCCAGGGCCGCGCCAGAACGGAGACATGGCCGGAGATGGACCAGTGCGTCGCCCAGGGTTTGAGCGCGGCGGCCCAGTTTGGCGAGCTATCTTCAAGGCGATGTACGAATGCAAGAAAGCACAGCTGGTACACCGGATGGCAGAACTCTATAAGAAGTACGACGGGCGGGAGCCAGAGTGGTGGGACGCCCTTGATGAGATGTGCGATATGAGTGGCGTTTTCCCATGGCGCTCACCGTCATCAGCTACTGGCCCAGCAGAGGACTGCCCAGAGCCTCCGCCAGAAGATGAGCCAGACGATATGAAGGAATCTCAACGCGGAGACCGTGGCGACGGCGAGCAGCCGAAGGAGACGGAGGAACCCCCGAATAAGAAGAAGAAGACGCGAAGGGGTGGGAAACCTCGCGTTCACCAGCGTGACCGGCAGTGGTACTGAGTGCCCCATGGGCAGGGGGGGCGTGCACCACTGAACGTAGCATGAGTGTCAGACCTTTGGGCGGAGAGAGATGTAGTGATCACAGCGTCGCAGTGTGCAAATAGAGCATGGCCGTTTTGACTTGACCTATGCTAAATACTTTTAGAATAGGTCAGACAGCTCTGGACTACAGTGCAGAAGTAACAATCCCACGAAGTGGGATAGCGTGTTTCTCATCTACAGAGTCCTCGGTGTGCCTGAGTCGTTGACCGGCGCCCGTGGTCTTGGCTGGATGGGCTCAGGTGTGCCTGAGTCGTCGACCGGCACCCGGGGCCCGTCCTAGCGCGAAGCATGTGCTTGAGCTTTTTCTGGGCCGCCCCCGTTTGGCGAATAGTTCAGGGGGGGTTTCGTGACAATTTCGCGCCGGAGCGGGGGCCCAAGGATGGCCCCCCCAAGAGCGTTTAACAGTTTTAACGCCGATCCCCGCCGGGCGCCAGCATGCGTAGATAGCGTGTAGCATGGCAGGCGGGGTAGCAGAGAGCAAGTGTGTTAGAAAGAACTGTTTGACACTGATTTGGCTCAAGATCGATACGTGTGCGCGCGTGCACTGGAAAACCCGTCACTGTCACATCTTGCGTCAGATGGCATATTCTCCAGCAGAGTCTTAGATAGTACCCCATGGGCACCCGCTGCGCCGCCCCGTGGGGCAGCAAGTGCAGACAAGCGAAACAAGCCTCACAAGGTTTCTATCTAACTGATGGCCTTCGGCCCATCCCGCCACTGCGTCAGGGCTGCGGGTCGCAGGCTTGTAGGGCGTTCGTTGAGATGTCACGGGGGGCTTCTCGGAGGCCTCATGGGGTCCGTTTTGGTGCTTCTTGGGGTCGGTTTGGGGGCCTCTTTGGGCGTCTTGGGGGCCTCTCGGGGCGGGAGACTCGGATTTTCGGTTCGGGTTGCCCTTCTTGGGCCCGTCTTGGGGCTGTCCTTGGGCCTCCTGGGATGTCTTGGGCGCATCGGCTCGCTGCCCTCTTGGGGGCTCTAAAGCGAGCTGGGGGGCGCGAGGAGTGGAAGCGAGCGCGCGCCCGCGGTCGCCATGGCTCAAAGCGGCCGGCCGCCCAGATTTGATTGTGCCTCACCGCGAGGCACATTATCGCTATTGATACTAAAAGGCATCCCCTTTTACTTGACATGGCATCCCCTCTTGCATTGGGACTATCGCTACTACGATACAACCGAGCTGGAGCTCGGCTTCGCCTGAGGCGAAGCTGTTGGCGGGGCCTCCCAGCCCCCTTCAAACTTGGTAGCGGAGCTGGCCTATGGTGGTCAGTTCTAGTTCTACTCCTCACCATCCACGGTACTATCTGGTGGACTACAGTTACGGTGGAACATCAGGGTGCAGTGGCATTGCGCGGAGGAATGTACATAGATACGCAGTGCCGCAAGGGAACTTGCAGCGACACCTCTGCCCCAGCGGAGGTCTCTTACTCATGTTCTACATCCCTGCGCTATTACACTCCTGAAGTCCACCCACCTACTCCAATTGGGAATTTCTTCGAATATATAATGCATAGAATCACGCGGTGCGATATACTGCCGCCTCCGACCCCTCGCAGACTTACGACGACAAAACACGAGTCTCCACCGACTACATCCGACTACGACCGACGAGGCCATTGGATTGGGGTTACTATCTTTGGGCTCATATGGGTCGCTCTTGGATGCGCGGTGGGACATCAGCGGGGCGGAGACGGCGCTAGGACGACCGGCCCCCAGTGGGACCCTGCCGGCCAAGTGCCATTTCGCGAGTTTGTCCGCGAGGTACACGCCTGGATCAACGTGACCACAGGCAACATGACGCCCCCCCAACAGGCCACCGCACTCCAGCGCGGTCTTGGAGGGCTCGCATGGACCATAGCCATGAGATTTCCCCCAGCAGTCATCAATTTTGGTGTCAATATAGGTGGTCGCCACACCGACGGCGTCACCTACATTATGTTCCTCTTAAGTACAAGGTCCGAGAACCTAGAAGAGGAACGCTAACTCAATTCTGGCACGGCTCTCATCGACTTTCGTGTCCATGCGGGAGAACGAATCGACCAGTCGTTAGCACGGTTCGAGATAGCCCGCTACGAAGCAGAAACAGCCGGCTTCAACATTCCCAACTTCCAGATATCAGGAGCAATAGTATTCAGAGCTCTGGGAGTGGGGACGTCGCGGGCACAGCAACTCCTGCAGCCTCTGACCCACCATCTGCCGAGGGACCCAGCACAATTTGATGTTCTCCTCGAACGTATGAGGTCATATGCTCACATAGCTGAGAGAACCCCTGGCAATTTCGGTGGTATTTTTAGTCACGGTCACCGAGCCGAGACCTTCCATACAGAGGCCAACACAGGGCAACTTGCTAACAACGTCTGGAACGATGATATGCCGCCGACTGAGACCACTACGTTGTTGGCCCAGAATGGCGGCACGGCCTCGGGGTCTCAAGCCCCCTGGGCCAGATCTAGGGGGCCACCCGACGCGGTCTCCCCTGTGCAAGCTATGACCCTAATAGGCTCTGCGGGGCAACCCTCCGAGTCCGACCTCGACTCCGGTACCGATACCGATACGTCTTCTGATGATGAAACTATCGCGCTGGACTATTCTGATATGCCTACATACCACACTGAAGAGCAGCAAGCTCAGTGGTTATGCTTGGGCTATCAAAAACACAAGCGTCGTTGGCGGAAATTCATGAAGAAACCAATCAGATGGGATGACGTACGGCACGGCGGACACCCAAAGGAAAAGGCAAGGGTCGAAGTAAAGGCAAAGGTAAGCGTCGGCGACTACACGGTAGAGGCATAGTAGCAGTCTTAGCATCTCTCACTGGGCCCCAGTATGAAGACATGGTTTTAGGTGCTGGCTGGAACCGTAGGCATACGCCAGGTAAAGGTAAATTGCGACGAGGGGATCCAAAGGATGCCAAAGGTAAAACTATGAAGTGCGACATATGCCACAGTACACAACATTTCCGACGCGAGTGCCCCCAAGGCGATGGAAGAGGCAGGGGTCCGTCAATACATCTGGCTCAAACGGATTCCGACAAACAGTACGTCGATTGGGAGTCGCTTTTGGCCGACCCTGCTGACGGCTCAGCCACAGTCATTCAGTTCATGGTTGCCAGGTATTTGTGTGCCAGCATGAACCTCGAGAATTACGCCGACGAGCTGTTCGAAGAGGTGTTCACCGGCCACAGCGATATCGACTTGGCAGAGTGGCTGGGTATACCCATCGCGGGGCAACCTGGAGATATTGAGTTTGTCGAGAACTTCCACATGCCCGTCGAAGATGATTTCGGTATGGCGGGGGCGCCCGCGGACTCTGATCCCACCATTCCCGCAACGGATGAAGAAGTACATGCTATGCTTTATCCTCGGGTGATTGGAAATCCGACACACACGGAATCGATCGATGGCGATCCATTGCGGGGAAACCCGCGTGATGTTGGTGACCTATCTGAACGTATTCAATATGAGCTTGGACATAATGAAGAATTTCAGTGTGCTTCTGTTGCGTCAGATCAGTCCGCTAGCAGTCCGAGGCCATCGCCGAGCCGCGTGCCCCTTATAAGGAAAACGAAATATCACGACGATCCAAGTCTTTCGCCAATGGGCGACGAGGATGAACAGGGAGATGATGACCGCATGGTACGTCGCGGTCGAGCTCCTAGTGAGCCCGCTCCAGCGGTGCTCGTTCGAGCGGTGTTCAGCGCCCTCATCTTCCTGAGGCGGGAACTTCAAGCGGCCCGCCAGGGAAGACGCCAAGAGCGCATGCACCCCCAACGAGGGAACGCCGGCGGGGAAACCCGCCCCAAGATGCTCAACATCGAAGAGATGGAGATTCAGGAGGTGAAGTACTGCGTTTGAAAGGTCGGAATACACTTGGATTGGCTCGTCAGTACGTACCTGCAGGTGAGATGGGATTCTGGCTGTATAGAGGTTGGGCCGAACATCAAATCCGACACTGGTATTCTCTTCGCCAAGCCAAACGACATGATGCTGGCGAAATCATTCGCTCGACGAAGGGACAGACCAAATCGCAGGAAAAGCTGTTCGTGCGTGATCACAAAAGGGCCATCATCGAGGATCGAAAGCAGTATCGAGGCGTTTGCTGCACATGCCCCAGCTATGCCGATCACAGGCTTGGCTGTCCCATGAGACGCCCATCAAGGAGTCCGAAGTTCAAAAGAACACCGCGGGTTTGGTCACATGGAGATGGTCGGGGCCACTGCGCTGACCCTAACAGAACGCCATACGACAAGCGGCTGACGGAAAATAAATACCTCCCTGCTGCAGTTACAGAAATTGAACAAACAAAGGCTATTTGGAAGAGCTTGACACCTACTCACTACCTGGTGCAGTTCAATCGTGATTGGCATGCAGGGAAACCTGCCGGGTATCAATCAGAAGAAGAGAGCCAACCAGACGTCTATGAAGTGGAAGATGAAGATGCTGAAATGGCTGAAGAAGTTGATCCTACGGAAGCCGCCTTTGGCGACGGTGAAGCAATTGATTCGGCGTCACGGGCGTTACATGTGACACTGATACTCCGATCGACCCCGGTTACGTTGTCACTAGAGACATGGGGCTCTTTCCCGGCAGGTGGATCGCTTGCCGCGCCCAAGGTGCGGGCTGGATCATTACTTTCATAGCCGAACGGCCCAGTGTAGATAAGTACTTACTTGGTGGAAAACAACGGTTTCAACACACAATTTCTAGTAAGAGTACGGCCCTCAGGAGGCCAGGCGGCGAGGATCTGAATCCTGACCGGGGCCCCATAAAACGTTATCGTCGGCATTCTTCTGGGGCGTTGGCAGGAGCTACGGCAAAGGCAGCGCCCAAATCGAAGCCAGAAAATATCGAACTCCCCTCGCCTTCTGATTCTGATTCTGCCTCAATAAGCCCATCTCTTGGCCCTGATCATCCTGAGCCCAAGAAGAAGAAGCGTAAGAGCCCAGGCGATGATACTAATCCTGGGGACATCAAGAGATATGCGGGGCAACCTGCTGAGCAACGCGCTGGTCGACAGCGATCTAGAGGGCCAGCAGTGGCCGCCGTAGCAGCAGGGCACCAGTAAGCCTACTCCGAAGGATCCTGTTCCACGTCGCAGCCCTACACCTGGTCGGGCGCACAGGTCAGGATGGGCGCCTCCTTTGGAGTCAAGAACAAGGGATGCGTCTTCCACGAGGCATACTGAGCAGCTCCTTGCTACTACACCAGCGGTACCAGGAGCAGCGCCCAGGGACAAGGATATCGAGTCCTACAACACCAAAGAGAAGACACACCAGGATTTCGACATCAGTACCCCGCAAGGAACTCCAAGGACGCCCAGAGGGTCTGCTGGCGCGACTGCATCCGCTGCGGGTGCAGCAACGTTTGCAGCACCAGCGTCAAAGGCTGCCCCACGTTCTGCGGGGCAACCTGCTCAGAGCTCTGTGGGGCAACCTGCTAACAGTCCAGCGGGGCAACCTGCCCTTGCGCTGGAGGTACCACCAGAATGTAAGGAATACTGGGACAGGATGCGCACAGGCAGCCGCATGAAGATCAATCCAGCATATCATCCGTGAAATGGTGATGGATCTGATCGCTACATGGTTGTGCAGTACAACATCATGGACACTGCTGCCCATGCTGACGAAGGTGCACGCGCGCGCCAATCAGCGCGCAACATCCCGCGGAAGCGCCCCGCCCTCACGTTGGATTCAGAGAAGGAATATTTGAAGAACACCCTCATCACGGACAATGTTCGCAGGCCGAGGTTCCAGTATGGAGAACAGCGCGGGGTGTCTGAGTGGCTGGCGACAGCCCTCCGTCACAAACCATTTCATAGTGGTCACTTGTCAGACATATTCGTTCGTGAAGTTACGTCCTATGACGAGTGCGACGGTTGGGCAGACTTGTCGCAGCTACTCAACACATGGCCCGCAGAAGGACGCAAAAATTAGCACCCCAGGTATCTCGACACGGTACGTCGCTTGCTTAAGCATCGTCACTGGGCGTATCAGGCCTTTGCTGTCTTGGAGATCATCGGAGTGATAGATGAGTCCGGAATGAAAAAGAACAGGCTGAATATGAATAAGATGAGGTATTCTGATATGACTTACGACACCTACTTCATCCGCCCGTCCAACGGGCACAGCAGCCCTGGCATCAGGTGCCCAGAATCCCTATATATGAGGATCACTGACTTATCGATTCAATTTGGTTTACGCATTGATTCTGAGGTCCTGATCATGGTCAGCCTGAAGAACCTGGTTCGGGACATTATTCCAGCGTGGCCTTCGGCGGACGACATTGACACGACAGCAGGCCGTAATGGCAGGCCCCCATCCTACTCACATTGTCCAGTTGATCGGGATCTTGCCAAATCAAACTTGTCAGTGCAACCGTGTGGGGCAGGTATGGATAAATCCCTTATATGTGAAGGACGACAACCAGCCGTGCACGAACACTAGAGTTGATGATATGTACGAGACTCGCAATGATGCATCATATTTGAGGAATTGGTTCATTCCAGATAACCCCCTACAACTTGAAGTGCCCCGAGCCACGTCCGATTGTATTCTCGCGCGTGCTCATGATGAGCGCATGCCATGCGGGGGCACCAGCAGGGGGATCTGATGGATCTTGGATGCAGGCTCAGAGCGCTGATGTTACAGGTGTTACGCCAAGTGGCGTTACGTTTACTGACACATTGTATGCTAACGACCCGTGGCGCGGCGTGCCCAGGCTCAACACCTGCCAGTACTTGCATGGCAACTTGCTTCGTTCGCTCCTGTGAGCAGAGCCACTACACCATTTGGAACCCTACAAAGTGCTGGGAGCAACAACAGTCTGCAGGCGAGGCTCCAAAGTATTCGTATGGATCCGCAGCTCTACCAGGCTCTACAGGCGACATCGCCATTTGCATCGCCACGTCCAATTGCGGGGCAACCTGCTATTCCAGACCACCACGCCACACAGAGAAGTTTAGTTGGTCAGCAGGAATGGATGCACCGACAGATGCGTCAGGCCGCTCAGAGCACGCGGAGGTATGGCACAGACCTCCCCAGTGCAAGCTGGACGCCGCCGTGGGGGTATGTTCCGGACACAAATCCTTCACCGGACAACCCCAATCGGCACGGTTACGTGCCAGCATTCTTCAGTCATCCGACTTACGATCAAACAGCTGCTGATCGTCCAACGGCAGCGCCGATGGATCGCCCACTCTTTCCTGATTACGCACAGGTGAGTGGAATTGCTCGGGTGGGAATGCAGCCTGAAAATCCATATGTTCGGGCAACGGCCGAAGATTTCTACCAGTCTCGGCTGACACGTGGCTCAGGATATACATCAGGAGTACCAGGGAAGATACCTCACTACGGCTATCTGGCCCCTCCCATGGATAAGGATATGCAGCAGCAGGCTCCAGGCCTAGTGTTGCCACCGACCATGGGAGAGATGCGCCATGAGAGCCTGGCCACACACGAGGCGCAGCAAGCCAATCTGGCCATGCAGGCCACACGGCAGCGCCGACATCAAGACCGCCAGGCCAACAAAATGCTGAGCCGCGCAGGGCAACCTGCTACGCAAAATGCAGCAGGGACACCTGCGAGCAGCCCAGCCATGGCTGCATCGATGCAGCTGCCGACTTTCTCACCTATTCGATTCGAAGCTGGTGAATCCACCCTGGAGCGTCAGATGCGCATCAGGCCAGCGGCAACGCCGCCCATCATCAGTGACGGCGATTTCAGTAAGTGTGCCATATGCCTGGACCTGTTCATGAATAACGACAAGATCTGGCGTCTCCAGTGCGGCCACATATTCCACGCACAATGTTGGGATCGTGTGGTACACGCCTCTGTGGATAGGCAGTTGGCTGGTAACATGGAAGGTTCCCCGTCTGAGGCCCCCTGTGCCATATGCAGGGGCGTTGGCCTCATTGCTGCCGAGTTCCACTACGCCCTCGTTGGAAATCAAGAAGCACATGATCGTCATGAAGATATTCTCCAGAGGGCGAACGAGCTCAGGGACCTCCGTGAAGAGCTCAACCGCGTTACAGCCATGATGACCAACACCGCGGACGTATCGACGACGACTCCTGCGGGGATACCTGCATCATTGGTCAACGCGGGGCTAGTAACGGAGGCAGCTGCACTTGCAGGGGCACCTGCTATTGACGTACCTATGCCACTGGTAGCAGAGACCGATAGCAATGCAGGGGCACCTGCTCGGTCGGCTCCACCTTCGGCACCAGTGAATAATACATGGTTGAGGCGCATGGAAAGGGCTACTGACAGGAGCGCCCAATGGCTTCAGTCTTCGCACGCATACATGCCATATGGGCGAGACCTTCGTTCACGCAGTCAGCGCAGAACTGAGAGCCCGGCAAGCATGCGCAGCGGCAACAGTGGGATATCTGAACGCGACATGTTACTCACGGTATTTATGGTAAATACCGATGGCCAGATGAGCATGCGCGCGGAAGAAGATACGTTTCTAAATTTACCCACTGCATCCACGTCACACCCATACACGCATGACGAATACCCCGCAGTTTGGATCTTTGAAAAGAACATTTTTACGGGAGAAGAAACGCGTGGGTATATGAATGTATTTACATCCTTGTCAAGAAACGAATGGGTGTTGGAACAAAGGCGCCGTAAAGGCCGACGCGGTACGACAGTATCCGAAGTTCTTGGAATATTCGGCGAACGCCATGGGTTAGCTTTGGCAGCCAACAGTGGGACTATGACCAATGGTATGTTGACTATTATTTTGTAGATTGGCAGTAGCATTAAAATCATTGGATTAAAGACGGCATAGTTTTGAGCAGATACCACGTCCCCACGGACACGCTATCAGAAGGCAGAATCTCACAAAGAGGTTGTACGTGTCGGGAGTGGGACATGGCGCCGCGATTTGCGATAAACCCTTGCACTGCAAGATCGCATGCAAAGAAAGGGGAGGTTCCGCGGGGCAACCTGCTGTGCCGAGACTTGACACGTACTCAGCAAATGTGGCTGAGGGCTCTGGAGAGAACCTCCCTGCTATGGGGCTGAGGAGCTTGTCCAACTTGAGGGCCATCCTCATCCTCGAGCAGGGGCGCGAGAAGATGATCACCCCTGGAGTGGAGATGTACAAGTTTCTACTCGGAAAGGGTGCCAGGGTACTTTATTTGATGAAGACGCCCTCTGGGCATCTGGCACTCAAAGCTGACGAGTGCGAGACGGCCACGGAGGATCAAGGGTCGATGTCCTTTACTATCACGGCCAATCCTCAGTGCGAAGAAGCTCCGTTACTCGTCAAGGAAGCTTCCGACCCAGAGCCAATTGCAGGGACACCTGCTGTGCGCGATGCCCATGCATACATTATGTCGCAAGACACGAAGGGCATCAGCTTTTCTATTAATGAGGAGACGTTCGCTTTCACGATCCAGTCTCTGGTGAACAACACCTCGAGGACTTGGCACCGCAGAAATACGTACTTTGGGACTGCCCCTGCCTCGGCCGACAAGGACTTCGCCCTCCACAACCTGCAGGCGAAGATATATCAGGCCACCCACGAGGAGGGAATGAAGTGGACTCCTCCTGACACACATGCAGGGGCACCTGCGGAAGCAAATGGTATTGTTGAGAAGTTTGACATATTTACTTCAAGCAGCAGTTCTACAGCGCAGAACGGCACTGGTATCTGGACGCCCCCATCGCCAAACGAGTGACGGGGGCAGACGCGCGCCGCGGCCACTCGCGCTTCAGAGACAGGCCGAGTGCTCAGGTGCGGCCGGCAGACGCGGGGAAACCTGCACTCTTTTCCCAGGCGCTGGCTGCGCGCGCCAGGGACAGTGGCGAGCCCGGCTGCGCGGCCGCCACGACCAGCAGTGGACTTGTCTGCGTGGCCGCTGCAGAAAAAAGAAGGATTGTCACATCATGATCATTCTCGTGCAGTTGTTATTCAGGGTATACGGACAGCTTGCGCTGAACTCCGAGCCCGTGGATACATGTGCGATCGTATCACACATGCGGAGGTAATGACCTCCACTGGTACGCAGTATTTGGGTGCGCTACTCTCGGGCGATTACCAACTGTTGCGGGTTGCAACACCTGCCGACTGGCATGTGAGGCTGCCTGGCAAGAGGGCAGGGCCACACTACCAGCGTATCCAAAATATGATGTCAAAGGCTCGGGCTCTACGCATGACGATTGTGCTTGTGGGGCCACCAGGATATTTCTGGAGACAAGGTCCCACACGAGATGTTATTGAAGATCTTAATTTACAAGTCATGCGCATGCGTTTCTGCTACTTCGGCCTTAAGTACGACCGCGCGAACAAGTCGCCCAGCTGATCATATCTGCAAGTGGCTACTACGTGCACCCGCATCCCTACTAATTCATGGAGATGCGCATGCAACACAGCAGGGAACCTGCAGAACCTACTGAGCATATTCTAGATGGGTACGGACAAGGTGCTCAGAAAGCTGAATGGCGGAATAAGACACCAGCGATCATGGCCGCAAGGTTGATCGACCAAACGGACTTACACAAAACACAAAAAATGTACAAGTGCTGTACATCTGAGTATCCATACTCGTGTTGACAGTAGAGTTCGAACTTACGTTCAGTCTCCTAAGAATTGACCTGAATGGGACCATGTTGTGAGACGGGTGAGGATGAACTTGAACCCCAACTCGATCATCCAAGACATCAAGATCCAGGACCAGCCGACTGGGTACAATTTTAACGCACCATTACCGGATGGTGTTACTAACATCCGTACTCGACTATACTGGGAGCGGCCGGTGCCAATCTTTCTGGGAGACGGCAGCTCACGACCGCGCTCAAGGCGAGTGGCGATCATCGATGACGATCGTCTTCTTCCCCCTTCGACTGAGCGCGGCAGCGCGCGACCCTCTATTCCAAACTTTCCGACATTTAGCTTGCCAGAAACGGAACAACAGACAGCGCGACCAACAGACGCCAGAATTAAACAACAAGAAAAACAGAAGGCAGACAAATAAGCTGGCAACAAACCGCGCAAGATACCCAACATAGTCGAAGAAGGCAGCGACGACTGGAGACGACCTCAAAGGACTCGGGTGTAGCGCGCACTACACCGATGTACCTTTGGACTCCGACACGGATAGTAGCGGTGAAGAGGAGACCTGCACCACTCTACTTGCAGGGCAACCTGCTGGATCCTATGCAGATGTATTCTCCATAATCCCCACCCTGTGTTATGGTCGACACAATAAGGTAGACATGCTAGAACTATGCGGGGGAATTGGAGGCATCTACCAGCTAGCATTCAGCCGAGGTATGTCTTCAGGGGGAAACCTCGACAGACGTACCTTCGTTGATCTTGGAAGCCAGGAGGTCCAGGATGCAGCGATGCACGATTTAGACATTTTGACGTCTGCTTCGTTAAGGTTGTCATGCTACAGCCCAGCTGCCGAACGACTGGCTTGCCTTCCTACTTCAAGCTAAGGTTAATTATGTCACCTGGCATGAACATCATGAAGAGGATTTACCATACATCAAGTTCTGTGGGAAGGTAGCTGTACGTCAGAATGATATTCGACGATTCTATTTGCGAGAACAACCAGTTGGGACTTGGGTGGATCAGATACCGCCATGGACTACGTTGGCCAGCAGCAAGGGCACTTGCAAAGTACATATGGATCAATGTACTACAGGTCTACGTGATTCCCATGGGGTACCAATACGAAAACCGACTGAGATCATGGCTAACCATCGTTTACCACTTATTTCCTTTGAACGAAAACGATGTAATTGCCATCATCCACGTGCGTCGGTGTGCAATATGGAACTTTCCATGGCTGCACAATATACACCAAAGATGCAGTCGCTTTTTGTTGAATCTGTTCAGATCGCACAGGACCTCTTCCAGACAACTCGTGACCCTTTCCATGGTTACCCATGTTCGTCTATACCGTGTCGGCGACCAACGCAAGGGGATGCGATTTGGACGATCCGAGTCTTCCCCGACAACCTGACGGCTCGATTACGATGCCACCGTCGGGAGGGCTTGGCTGTCCTGCCTGCGCGGATGACCTTAACGTGCACTCTCCATCACATGATCGGAATCCGAGACAATGCAGATGGTACGACAAGGATGACGATCATTGGGAGTGTCCGAGTTATAAGAAGAACTACGGGAATAACAAACCTGGACATGTACTAACACCAGGCAAATGCAAGTTTGCCAAGCCTTGGAAGTTCTCCGACAATCATGGACAGATCCCGCCGGTCCCCGTCGGACCGGCAGCAGGACCTGCACCGCCATATCCTGCCGAAGTAGCAGCGCCGCCACCTGAGACACCAGCAGCACCAGCACTTACGCGACTGAGAGCACCTAGACCTGGCTTGAGAGCTGGATCTACCGCGGGCGCAAGCAGTCACGACATCACTGTCGTAAGACATGCTGCTGAGCCTGCTGCAGGGCAACCTGCCTCAAGTGGAGCTGGTAGCTCGGATGACCACCTCCGACTACCACAGGTTAGAGTCAGACGTGGTCGACAGCAAGGTGGAGAAGCGCTTCCACCATCACCAGCAGGGAACCCTGCCGCTCGACCACGCCTACCAGACTGGCCACGGCTCGATGTACAATCAGTCTACACGATTTACGAAGCCTGGGCCCCAGCGTGGTAACACGCGAGTTGCGAAAGATACATGTGCGCTGGTTCCATGCGAAAGAGCCTAAGATGAGACTCATCTTAAGCAAAATAGGCCTGGACAATGTTAGACTCAACCTCACCGAGGGCGTCTGCTACACGTGCCGAGAATACAGAGCTTGGGGCAAACCTGGACACACAGTTATGCCCTCTACAGCATGACCTGGCAAGTTCAATGATGAAGTGGAATGTGATTTGATGTTCTACAAACAAGAACACAGCATATTTCACATTCTCGATCGTTGCATACGATCTGCCACTGGGATGGAAATACAATATAAAACCATGACTATTACCCTGGATGCATCTCATCAGTGCTGGATGCAGTGTGGACCAGCTAAGGTATTTTACTCCGATGGAGAAGGTGCCCTTTAATAACGACACTGCGAAAGCAGTTCTCAAGGGAAATGGCACTGAACTTAGAATACGTGCGCGTGGACAGCACGCTACGACGACCGAGGCCAGAAATGGCATCTTACGTCATTTACTTCACGTCCTGGAGGCTGAACTCAATAGGTTAGATATACCTCTTGTGTTCACCAGACTACTGCACGAAGCCTTGTTCGCCGCCAACGCACTCACCTTCTACAATGAGGTGTCTCCCTACAACGTATTTTTTAGACGGCAACCAGCGATGCTCCTTGACCGTCCTGTTCTGGACCACGAACAGCCGACAGAGACATCATATCATTCTCGTGAACAGACAATACGCAGGGTATGTGTTGAAGCTATCACAGGCCACGGCAGTAGCTAAAACCAATCGTGCTCTAGGCACTAAGACGACAATTACAGGTCATCCCTATTATGACGAAGGAGACTTGGTCGACTACCATCGCCCTACGACCACTAAAGATGACTGAGGAGGCTGGAATGGCCCGTTCCCAGTTGTAAGGAATGACCCTGGGACGGGGTCAGGTCATCATCCGAGTAGGCAATCGAGACGTTCAAGTACAATACGGCGGTGCACGACCCTCGCTTTACATTGAAGCACTCATAGCCCGAGAGATTGGCTCCGACAACACTGCACTACGTACAGTGTTGACGTTCGTAGCTAGCCTATCAGCGGGAAGACCTGCTCTGACATTTGGCTATGTGCCGACCAAGAAAGGTACGCTGCAGATGACAACGGCGAGTCGTCTATCTCCAAAGGTACACTTGGCTCTACAATATATCATCAGAAACTTCTTCCTTATTGAGAACGTAGTTTCGTTCATATTAGCCAAGAGTATACATAAGGTACCTCCGGTCACTTATGCTGACAGCTGCACATTGGTCCATTGCGACAACGACGTGAATCCAGGATTTCATTATTATGAAGCAGAAGGTACCGCTTTGAATATACATGATATAACTGGATCAGCACATTCACGAATCATCCAATGCCTGAAGTCCACTAAACCTCAGGCAGGCTTCGATCAATACATGTCAAAGTTTGAGGACTTGGCTGATGCGCCGGCACTTGAGGGAGCCCCAGGAGAGGCTTCAGAAGCCGAACCAGAACATGATGGTGGACGGCTGTCTACGATCTACGAGGAACCAGAAGCTGATCTTGAGTCACATGTCCTGGAGGTGTGGTACGCAGAGTTGCGAGAGGAAAAGGCATTGTTGGAGGCAACTCCACTAGAAGACTTCTTTACCGTACCCACACACATGGTTCCTGATCAGAGTGCGCTGATCACTGTAGCTGATGAACAGCGGGGACACCTGCCGAAACGGGGGCGTACTCGCGATCCCGATATCGAGGAGACTTATGACGCCCCCTTTTGCACCATGGTCGAAGACGATTGCTACGGACTCGACTCCGACGGAAACGGTCGATACGTTGAACTGTGTTTTGCGACAGAAATGTCAAAGGTAGTCTTGTCCGAACAGCAACACATGTTATTAGACGCCAGCCGGGTGACCACTGTGCGAGTATATATTACTGCCGCTGCAAAGCGAGCTGTGGTTGTCGAGGAAGACGATCTCCTCACTGAAGCTGATGTCCAGGCAAACCCCGAGAATATATCGAAGGTCTTTCTCACTGAACTCAAGACATGGCTCGACAACAAATGGTTTCAGATGCAGGATATAGCCAAAGCGTCGAACATCATGACTTCGAGGTATGTCTACACATTGAAATTCGCGAAGAACGAAAAGGGCGAAATTGAACGCGCCATCCGATTTCTTTTGGTACTTCGAGACTTCATGGACCTTGAAGCTTTCGACGTAGAAACATTTTCGGGAACGGCCTGGAGGTCAAGGCAAAGGTTGCCTGCTAGCACGGCAGCGTGCAATAAGCAGTGGATCGTTGCTTCCCCGCACATCAACATGGCTTTCCTGGAGGGATTGACTTATCAGGAACTCGCTGAGGCCACTGGTGACAAGGAGCGTGCGGCGCGCTTTACCTTGCCGCCTGGATCGGCAACTGCGCCCCGTTCTCTCCCAGGATTTGAGGGCTACGACGAGTCAAAGCACTGTGCGCAGCGCTTGAAACCGGGCACAGGCGCTAAGGACGCCCCACGGGCTTTCTCACTTAAGCCCAGGAGAACCACTAGAGGATTCGGCATCCGACCTACGTCCTACGACGAGGAGTTCGAGACGAGCAGCAACCTGCTCACGGCCAAGCATGTTGATGACATTAACATGGCCGGTACTGAGGACACTATTGACAAGTATGTCAAATGCGTTGAGGATACTTTTGGCAAGTGTAAACTCAGCAAGCACACATGCACGAACTGTGCTGTGAGATATACCAAGGGCGAGGACGGCAATGTCACTTTGGATCAAGATGAATATATCAAACAGCTCCGTCCTATACAACGTCCTGAATTGACCGGTGCTGACGCTGACGCTCAAGCGATCAAGATGGTGGCAGATATGTTCGTCAGTCTCAGAGGTGCGCTGGCATGCGCGCTAATCATCCAGATGTGGCTGATGGTATATGTTGTATCTCTACAGCGTGTCCAAGAACCGACCAATATTCAAGTGCGACGACTGAACGCGATCACCAGAAAGCTAGAGGCCTGCCCGAAGAAGATCGTCTACCAGGCGATGAACCCCACGGGTGAGGTCGACTTACATAGCGGCTCAGGCTATCGACGCCAGAGTGGAGGCGCCGACGACGACGTCAACGGCTATGGCATTCGCGGGGCAAACCTGCTACGACGTGGAAGCACGTCATCTGGCAAGCCTGTCGTTCACTTGATTGGTGCGCACTGCAAGTCTCACCGCTTGCAAGTCCGCTCAAGCTACTCAGCAAAAACACTTGCAGCAGCCCATAATTTGGAGGATTGCCATCCCACGATTGTGACTCTGCACGAGCTCCACGCGGGGCCACTCACGCCCACTCAGTTGAAAGACATACTTGAGCTGGGTGGCCTGGGCATCAAGGCCACCTTGACCATCGATGCTGAGTCTGTCTTTAAGTCCTTGTCGAGCAAAGACTTGAAGAAGCCGACTGCGTGTACCCTTTTAGGACACATAAGTTGGATGCGACAGATGATGGAGCGCGGAATCGTGCATGTGATTCAGTGGTGCGATACCCGCGACATGACTGCGGATGGACGCACCAAGGGGAGCATCGACAAAGAGATGCTCCTACAAGTCATGGGAGGTATACTGACCTTCGAACATGACCTACAAAGACGCACTCCATATCCGGCCGGCCAGGCAAGAAGTTCTGAGGCCGCCTGAGGAACACATTATATATGCGAGGCATATTGCTGGCGGGTCCAACTCCTTTGGGCCTGTTTCTCTTCCTGTTTTTATATAGGTTAACTGCTGAATTGCTGCTGTAATGCGGGTGGTGGACGCACGCTTCGTCTCCTTCCCCCCCGACTCTAAAGCAAGCTGGGAGACGTAAGGAGTGGAAGCGAGCGTGCGCCCGCGGCCGCCTAGATTTGACTGTGCCTCACCGCGAGGCACACTATCGCTATTGATACTACAAGGCATCCCCTTTTACTTGACATGGCATCCCCTCTTGCATTGGGATTATCGCTACTACGATACAACCGAGCTGTCGCTTGGCTTCGCCTGAGGCGAAGCTGTTGGCGGGGCCCCCCAGCCCCCTTCAAACTTGGGGCCCCTTGGGGCGGCCTTGGGGGCCTCTTGGGCCGTCTCGAAGCTTCTTGGACCGTCTGGGCGGCCTCCTGGGGCCCTCTTGGGCCCGAACGCATGATGCGGGAAAACGAGCAACGGCCCGGGGGGCACGCGCCAAACCCAATAAACATTGAGAGTCGGGGGGCGGGCCTCTTAAGGAACCTTCTGGATTGAGGACTGAGGCTCAGGGGTTGAACAAGGGACCTTGAGACACATCACTTCGCGCCACAGGGGCACGGTGGCGGATTTTTGCGCAAGGGGATCCTGGGCGCCCTTGATTGCCTTCGCACAAGGGGTCACGCGTCGCAAGGGGTGCCTGCGCTGGATCCTCTGTCACCTCGCTGGGTTTGGACTGCTGGTTTCCAGGCTGACAGTCGCTAGCTGACCACATGGGACCCTCGGATCAATCAGCCCGATTATTTGCTGAGCAGGTCAGGCGGCTGCATGTCGGTCGTGATGATCCGAAGTGCTGGAAATTTGCCCCGAATGGGGGACTTGACGAGTGGCCATTGGGGTTTGCATCTTGAAACCCTTCATTCGACAAGCGCGAATTATTTCAGAAGTGGTGGGAAACTAAGCATTTTGAGCGACATCGCTTTACCAGCTGCGCTCGCTGGCTCGCTGGAGCCACAGTTGCATGGCAGACACGCTTGTTTAGGATTGTCACGTCGCTTCAGATTGTACCCGTTTGTTGCTTGCGGCAGGTGCCGCCACCGTGCCAGTGCAGCACTACTTGCTGCGACCTTCCGAGATCTTTTCGATCTTATAACAATACTCGCCTTCGGACTCCATGTGGTTGCATCATAGTACCTTGTGACGCGCTCTTCCGCGGGCCCGAGAATCTAGTCGGATCACGGCCATCATCGTTATAGTGAGCATCATCATCAGCATCAGCAGCAGCATAATCATCACCATCACCACCTCCGCGATCACCATCATCACCATGCAAATGCTCGTCCTCCTCGTCACTCTCCTCATCCTCCTCCTCCTCCTCCGCCTCCTCCTCTCTCCGCAACCACCTTGGCTCAAGTTGCCACGTCCCCGGGGCAGCTGGCCAGGTCAGAAATATTTCTTCGCGGGGGTCGCGGCGCAGAAACGCCAAAAAGGTCATCGCCCCCGCAGCGCTGCAATCCAATGTCATCTCCCTTAGCTGAAGCGCAGGCAGGGGCTGCGCAGCTTGGACACCATCTTTGGAATCACGCCAGCCTCCCCAGCCCTGGCGGCGGCAGCCTGCCAGGATCCGTCCACCAAGGGCAAAGGCGGCAAGGCGCGTGCTGACGACAGCGGGCCCTGGTGCGGGCTCTGGCAAGGGCGCGGCCGACGCGCTTTTCGCTGGGGACCCGTGGTCCCAGGCGGCTGCGCCTGGCTCGCGCAACGGAGTGCGCGGTGGTAAACCTGCAGACGCCCATGACGAAAAAGAGTCATCCACAAAGTTCCCATGACCGAGGAAGAACTTGATTCCGCTCGCACGCTCATCGACGACTACGGCTTGCTCACGAACGCAGACGTCGAGGTGATCGGCACCGACGCCCACTTCCCGAAGGTCGGCGAGGACCCCGAGGCGTCGGCCACAGCGGCGCCCAGCGGCCCCCTCGCGCCGCCTGCGGCTGAGGCGCCGAGCGGCACCCTCCCTGCTCGTGGCCCTCTCGGACCGTGCCGATGTCAGAAGCGCGGCAGCTCCCTGCCCCAGGAGCTCTCCAACTCCCGGCGCCGAGGCGGCCGCTCCTGGCACGCCTTTGGCCGCCGCCCCTGCGGCGCCCAGCGCATTGACGGCCGCGGCGGCGCCCGTGGCAGCCCCGCAGCCCCCAGTGGCGCAGATCGCAGGCGCCGCCTCGATTGGCGGCGACATCCACGACCTGATTATCGGCCGCTGCGATTCGCTGGAGGAGAACGTCGGCACGACTGCCAAGTCCGTCCAGGCCCTGCAGGGCCAGTACAACCAGCTGGCCCTCCGCCTGAACGCGCTGGAAGCTGAGCGGGCCCCAGCCATGGAGGCCACCACGAGCCTGGTGAACGAGGCTGCTTTGAAGCTGCGGCCGCCCAAGCGCAGGCCGTCGAGACGCGGATTGCGCAGCAGATCTCAGCTTTCGAGGCCAAGTTCGAAGCGAGGCTGAAGGAGGAAGCCCACGTTCGGCCCGTGCCCAAGAATCCCTCTGAGGACAGTAGGGCCTCCTGGGTTGCGCCCCACCGTCGTGGCGGCTCGCGCTCCTCTACGTCAGGGGCTGCCTCGACCAGAGTTGGGCCGCTTCCTGATGATCATGGCTCAGATCCTTGCGAAGTGTGGACTGCTGGATTCAAGGAGAAATGCCTCAAGGCGGCATTGCTCCGCACAGCGGCTGCCATCGTCGCCCTGCTCACGCCCGCCCCCTACAAGGACAGGGTCGTCGCGGCGGCGCACAACCTCAACAAGACCTTCTCGCTGGAATTCCCCCAGGAGTCGCAGGCGAAGAGCTTTCTGGATAGCATCGCTGTCAGACCCTACGAGTGGACGCGCCCTGGCCAGCCAACCCGCGCGCTGCGGGCGCGGCGGGACAACCCACAGAGCGCGAGGAACACGAGCCGCGTGCGGGTTGAGCGCTGGAAGGGCATCCGCGCGCGCGCGCAGGCGCGGGCCCTCTGGCGCGAGACGGACCAGCTCGGATGCAACGGATACAGGGGCATCATCTTCCTGATCCGCGACGAGCGAATCTTCGAGTTCTACGCTGTCTCCTCGGACTTGGCTGGGGAGTGCGCCGCGACCGCCATCCCTGCGGGCATGGAGGATGAGACGGCCAGCAAGCGCTTTGCTGCGGTCGCGATCGCAGCGGCTGCAGCGCCAGTCTGACGGTCACCTGAGCTGTTCCGACTGAGCGAAGGCAGCGCGAGCGTCACATTTGAACACGCCAGCGCTTGCGCGGGCCGTCTCGGCGGCGGCCGCGGGGAACGCCTCGGCGCCAGCAGCGCCTCGGGTCGCCCGGCCGCGCCTGCCAGTCAGATTCCGCATGTACCTGCATGTGTCTCAGCCGATTTTGCTCTCGCAGTGATGCCGCTCAGTCTCTCTGTCTTACCTCGTCCTGTCTGCGCGCGCTCTTTTCCCTTCTGCTCAAATCGCTGCATCTGGCTCTGATCCTTCCAGTTGCGCCCCCGACTCTGTGCGGCCTGCAGTCTGGCGTGAAATGGTCCGCCTTCCTGCCTCGTCGCCCCCATGCCGCTGTCTGCGCGCTGGGCGTCGGCGCCCTTTCTGTTCCCGCGCCGACCCCGAAGGGGCGCCGATGACTAGTGCCAGTTCGCAGCGGGCCTTGGCGCTGGGTTCCGCCAAGCACGAATCGCATCCAGAATCTCGGTCTGAAGCTGGGGTTTGCGGCGCCCCCCCCCCCCCCCCCCCCCCCCCCGTAAGGTTGATAAAACCGCGTGTGTGTGCGCGTGTGCCACCTCCGTTTTGGGCCTGCTATTTTTTGTGTTTGTTTTGGTATCGTTGATGGTTGTTTGTTGATACTTGATTTTCTTCTTGTGTAGCAGATTGCACATTGATTCCTTTTGTGGCACGATGCAAATTGATTCCTGTTGTGGCGAATTACAAAGGGAATCCTTATGTTGTGAAGTGCACATTGTTTCCTTTTGCGGCGGATTGCAAAAAGATTTCTTTTGTGGAGGATTACAAAGGGATTCTTTTAGTGGAGGATTGCACATTGATTCCTTTTGCGGCAAGTCCAGCTGGTAGTGACCCAGGTCCCAAAAGGAAAAAAGACATTACAATCATTGACACGTGTGGAAATTATACTACTCTCAACCGTTTTAAAGGTTTGGTGCCATATATATATATATATATATATATATATGCGTGGTCGATCCCCCCCCCAGCGACCCCCCAGAGCGCCCAAAGCACGAATGCACAACTCAACTTTGGCCTGCCATCCAGGCTGACGAACTCATCCGCTCGGCCCATCCGTCACGGGCACCGTGCGCGCAAGCATATCGGTTTCGGCCGAGGCCACGAAACACTGTGTATCACATGTTTTTCTGGTTTTTCTGGTCTGGGAACCAACGAAACATTGCGTATCACATGTTTTTTCTGATTTTTCTGGTTTCTGGAGCTGAAATGCTCGCCGCGGCCTCGCCCCACCGCTCCCCCACCTCCTGTTTGTCGGCACCTGAAAACCAGAAAAACCAGAAAAACCTGTGATATACAATGTTTCGTTTGTTCCCAGACCAGAAAAAACAGAAAAATCTGTGATGCGCAGTGTTTCGTGGCCTCCGAGCAAGGCTCTGGTTCTGGCTCTGGTTCTGGCTCTGGTTCTGGTTCTGGCTCTGGTTCTGGCTCTGGTTCTGGCTCTGGTTCTGGCTCTGGTTCTGGCTTTGGTTCTGGTTCTGGTTCTGGCTCCTACCAGTGGCTGCACTGGCACAGGGGCGAGGATTTGTGGCTGGCAACAGGGAAGATGCTGGAGGAGGCCTTCCTCAAGGCGCACTGCCAGTGAGCGGCGAGCGCTGTAGTCCCCGAAGAGTACACAGTGTTTTCTTGCCCGGAGGCCACGAAACACTGTGCATCACAAGTTGTTCTGGTTTTTCTGGTCTGGGAACCAACGAAACATTGTATATCACAGGTTTTTCTGGTTTTTTCTGGTTTTCAGGTGCCGACAAACAGGAGGTGGGGGAGCGGTGGGGCGAGGCCGCGGCGAGCATTTCAGCTCCAGAAACCAGAAAAACCAGAAAAACTTGTGACACGCAGTGTTTCGTTGGTTCCCAGACCAGAAAAACCAGAAAAACATGTGATACACAGTGTTTCGTGGCTTCGGCCGAAACCGATATGCTTGCGCGCACGGTGCCCGTGACGGATGGGCCGAGCGGATGAGTTCGTCAGCCTGGATGGCAGGCCAAAGTTGAGTTCTCCAGCAGGGAGAGGACCAGGTGGAAGAACAGAAGGTGGAGGACGAGGGAGGAGGGAGGAGGAGGACGAGTAACAGGAGAAGCAGGAGGCGAGGGGGGAGATGGAAGAGGAGGGGGAGGATGAGGGAGAGTAAGATGAGGAGGAATACTCCTCGGGTCACAGCCCGCTGTGACAGACCATGTGTCTGCGGCTGTTCGGTGCCAGCATCTCAAGACCGCGGCTTCGTGTTTTGGGCGTTTTGAGGGGGTCGCTGGGGGGGGGGGGGGGGGGGGGGGGGAGCGTGTATATATATATATATATATATATATATATATATAAGCATGCTCCCTTTTTCCTGGGCGCCCAAACCATATAAAACACATCGTGTTCATGCATCAGATATCCAACATGCAATGTTTTTTATATGGTTTGGGCTCCCACGAGGTTGGGCATGCGGTGTTTCTATACATTTGACACCAAACCTTAAAAACGATTGAAAGTTACACAGTTTTAATATTCAATGATTTCAAGTTTTTTCTTTTGGGACCTGGGTCATTACCAGCTGGGCTTGCTACAAAAGGAATCAGTTTGTAATTCGCCACAAAAGGAATTTATTTGGATTCCTCCACAATAGGAATCCGCTTGTAAGCAGCCACAGAAGAAATCCCATTGTAATCCCCAGCGAAAGAAATCCATTCGTACTCTGCCACAAAAGGAATCAATGTGCAATCCGCCGCAAAAAAAGAATCAATGTGTAATCCTCCACAAAAGAAAACAGATTGTAATCCGCCACACCAGGAATCCATTTGTAATCCACCACAAAAGGAATCCCTGTCGCCGCGCCAGGCGAAGGGCCATTTTGGATTCTTCCAGGTGGGTGCAACATGCTAGCTCCGTTTGGGATGGGAGCGGGCCGAGCGACATTCGAGACCGTGCTGGCAGGCGGCAAGTTGCTCGTTGACAACGGCGCAGGCCATGCTTTTGCGTTGTTAGTTGGTAACTACAGCATCATCAGCTTTCAGGGCGGCCAAGCAAATCTCATCACCTCGGATGAGTTAGCAGAGATGTGCAACAATGCTCGCATGGGTTTCTTCTGCGTTGCCGCTGTCAACGGCGCCATCGGCAACGAAGAGAGCGATTGCACCTGCGAGCGGTCCGATCAGGGGGGCTCGCCGCCATCGTCTACGAGAACTCTGAAGACGCCGGATGGTTCCATTGGCGGTGGGGAGTTCGATTCGCTGTGCGGCGTGAATTCAAAATTTTCTGTCGACGCGCAGGAAGAATGGCCTTCCGACCTGCGCGCGATGATCAAGGCCGAGCACCTTGAGCGGGGGTGGGCAGCGATTATCATGACGGACGAGGCGTTTGGCAGCTCGGGCGTTTGGCGGCGCCCTCCATGCCCTGTGAGAGTTTTTCCTCGGTGCGGGCGAATTCGCGAGCATCTGGCTAATTTCCACCCACTTCAGAATTGGGCCATGCAATCTCAGAGACTCGCCAGGTTTGTTTGGCGCCGCTGGCAATTGGGCCGCGCCCGCGCAGTCCTGCTGCGCCCATTCTCTATTCAGCTCGCCCCCGAAAGCTGTCGGCGGGTTTACGACGCCGTCCAGGACATGCGCTCTCAGCTACAAATTTCGCCGTCGCGGCAGCGATGCTCGCCTGGCATGCGGGGCGTGAATGGGAATGCTTGGTTCGACAAGGCAATCACAGCGCTGCTTGACGTGGGCGACGCCCGTTGCATCCTCAGCGAAGACGGGCGCGCGCACCGCTGGTTGTCAGCTCAGTGCGGCGTTGATCCATCCGACAACGAAGGGCGCCGTCTCGCGAGTAGTTGCTTGTCTTCAAGACAAGCGCGGGCCCCGCTCGTTCCCCCTGCCGAAAATGGCAGAGATCCATCGCGCGATTGCAGAGAAACTGCTGGATAATTGCACAATCCAGCGCGCTGTGTCATATTGCAGGGGAACTTGTGATGAGAGGGCGATTGCAGTTGACGGACAGTACAAGTCACTGTTGTCAGTTTTATACCAAACGCCTTTCGGAAGTAAGCCAGTTGGCGATCAGGGGCGCCGGGGCGACCGCGTTCAATGCATTCTCAGCGTCAGATGCACGGAGGCGGCATTGCACGTGGAGCCGAAACCTTCAGAAGGCCTCCCCCGCGCACTTTCTGCGTTGAGAAAAGCGGCGCAGGATGAGGCACGCAGCGCCCTCACCATCCATTGCGAGCGCCAGCGCCCTGATTCCTTGGATTGCTCTGATATGTTTGCGCACTTTCCGAAGCTTCAGTGCGCGCTCAGAGACCCGCTGCGCGTCGCCCTGAAGGTGGAGCAGGCGTTCGGGGGAAAGGTATCGCTGCGTTCGCTCGCAATCCGTAGGTGTTTGGCGAAGTTCCGCAAGGGTTCTCCATTTGGCAATTCGCAGTATTAGAAGAGGCGAAGAGGCAATGGCGAGTCGAATCTGGGAAGCACGATTTCGCCCATGACCCCCGGGCGCGCCAGGCGTCTTCTTGAACAGATTGCGAGCCCTGCGTGCCAAGCGAGGTCGCACGCGATTATGGATCATTTTGTGGGCGACATTGCTGCCATCTGTTTCATGCATCTTGCAGCAATGCGCCGCCGCGCAGAAAAGGGCGGCACTGTACTTACGTCGCTTAAGGGCGCTGCAACTAAGCAGAGCCTTGGGTATCTATTGAATGCATTTTTATATGTGCATAGAAACCCAGATGCCCCACACATGCACGGTGCAACCTCGCCGGAGGCCTTCGCGTGCCACCGGGCGCGGCGCAATGCAGTGATCTCGCGCAAAATTGCCACGGTGAGCAGAATCTTCGGCGCCCGCGCGCGCACTGCATTCCCTGGCATGAACGCGCGGGAGCATGAGGCCTTGCTTCCGTCCTGTCAGAACCTATTTGCCTGCGACGTAGATGTCAAACCAAAGCTTCGCATCAAGATGAAAGCTAACCCCTGCGTCGTCGAAGCTGAATTGCCGCCGAGCGCAAAGCGCTTGCGCAAGCACTGAGTTCAAATGAGAGTCATTTCTGATGGCACGGTCGCATGTGCAAAAACTGCTGCGTCTCTCATATCGCCATCATTGCAACGACGTCATCGCCGTTGCCATATCAATGACTTCGATGTACGGATCGTTGTTCATCAATTACCAAGTCGGTGGAATGTGGGGAACTTGATAGCGATTCCATGAGACCGTACCATTTGATATTATGAAAACACACATGTGCACACACACGGTTTTATCAACTGCACGGCCCCCCCCCTCCTCCCTCCTTGCCCGAGCCTGTCATTGGCGAGCAGTCTGGTTGTTTGGGCGAAGTTATTCCAGGGCTCGCTCTTCTCCGTCTTCATCTTCCTCCTCGTTTACTTATGTGGCATTTGTTTCGGCCGGGCCCTGCGCGCCTCTGGCCTTGCCTCTTGCGGTCTACGGTTTCCGCGCTGTCCCCCGCATCGCAGATGCTTTTTCGCCCCGCTGCCGCCGCTGCGCGGGGCGGTCTGGGTCGGCCGGGGGCATCGCGCAGAGGAAGCTCTTGAAGCCGCGCGGCTCGGCCGCTGCACGCAGCGTCGTTTGCGTTCAAGAGACGCGCGGTTCGGCTGGGGGTCTTCGGCTGCGCCTATCGTCGCTCGTCGAGCTCCGCGGCGCCAGGCCGTTCGCGGGCAGCCCCGGCGCGGGCGTGCGCGCGATCCATTGTTCGGAAACGGTTTCTAGGCCCTTTCCACATGCACCAGCTCGCAGGATCGCCATTGGGCGCCGTCGCTGCGCCGATTAGGGCGGTCCGAAAGGGCGCGTCAGAGTTTCAAATCTGCGCCTAGACCCCGACCTCTGCGCCCCCGACAAGAGGCCCGCATCCGCTGCATTGCAATGCGCACGCTGGCGCCAGCCCGCCTCGCGCGCTTTGCAGCTGGGGATTTCAGCTGTCATGCTAACGTGGGGGCCCGTTATGATCTAGCTGGGCAGCTACTGTTTCGGTCGAGTTCGCTGCGTCAACATGTATCCCGGGCCCTTCCCCAGCTAGCCGAAGTTGCCCAAGATCGGTCTGCGCGTCGATGCGCGCGAGGGGCTGAGGTCAGTTTAGGGCGGAACGACATAATGCACACTAGCATGACTTTCTGCTGTTTTGGTCGATTTGAACCCTCGGAGTCTCGCTGCTGGAGACCCTGCGTTTCCTGGCGAACTCTCGGATCATATTCTCGTCGTGATTGCCCGGTGTCCGTCGTCGCGTGCATCCCCGCGCGCGATTCCCAAACGGGTCGCGCAATGGCCGGCATATCCGGAGCAGATCGAGGTTGTCGCGAGGGAAGCTGGCTCGCGCGCGCCACAGCCCGATCCCGTTTTGAGGATCGAGGAGGTCAAGGATTAGCTGCATGGCACGGCCGCGCGCGTCCCCGACCTCGCCTCTCATCGCTTTGCCGCCTCTGTCCTGCAACAAGTGTCACCTCGACCCGGTCCCGGAGTGAAAAGTCGATTTCGCCATGCGAGATTTTGTTTGCTCGCTGGGGCAACGGCGCTATCGGAAGTTCAGGGTGCAGAACTGCGCGCGCGGAGGGAGGTCGGGGGCGGGCCGCGTCGGGCGCGGCATCGCGATGGTTCGCGCATCGGTCGGGGCGCGCGCGCGCGCGACAGCACCGCCCAATGATGGGGGGGGGGAATTCGGTTGAGGGGTTGTTCGCGTTGAGCAGTCTGCGCTGCCTAAAGGGCTCTATCACGTTTTTTTTTTTTCCCCCGTTCAGGAGGTCGGGCCCAGTCGGGGCGCCGCGGCGCGCCTTCCGGCGATGATCTCGACGAGATCCGCGGGGGCCGTCGGCAGATTCATCCAGCAAGTTCGGGATAGAACGCGCTGGCCCGATCTTGCCAGGCCCGTCGGGCCCTGTCGGGCTCGTCGGGCTTCGCGCCCACCCTCGCGGCCCCCGCGGGGCCATGTGCGAGTCGGGGCTCGTCGGGCTCCAGGGTCCGTCTCGCGCTCATTTGGGCTCGTCGGGCCTGCGGGGCAGCGCGTGGTTCCGTCGGGCCCCGTCGGGGCGCCCTGTCGCGCCGTGCCCCCCTTGCCAGGCTATGTTTGTAAATTTGTTTTGCTGGCGTCACGTTAGGTGTCATGTCGCATTTTCTCTTAATGTTTCTGCCTCCGTCATCCACCGGCGAAGTCGTTCCTGCGTCGCGCCCTTCCCCGCGCCTCGCGGCGTTGCACTTCCCCCGTCAAGGCCATCCCCCGCCGCCGCCCGCATTAGGTTCGCTGCTCCTCGGCCCCAGTCGCCCGGGCCCGACCTACTCAGGCACGCTCCTCCTGCTCAATCTTTATTTCCTTGATATTATCGTTTCTACTGGGCCCGTCCACTCACGGCCCCCTCCTTGTCGGCGCAAGTCGGGCTCAAGTGGGCCCCAGAGGGCCGAGCGGTTATTCATTCGTCGGGGTGTTGTTCCTGCGGGCTTGGGCGCCATCGGTTGTTTCATCTGGTGGCCTTCGGCCAAACCCGTCGCCGTGCCTGGGCTGCGGGCGCGAGGCTTCTGGGATGTTCGTCTGGGTCTGGTTCGGAGCATCTCGGGGGATTCTTGAAGGCAGGTGCGCGGCCTCTCGGGGTCCGCGCTAGGGCCTCGCGGGGGCCTTCCGAGCCCTCGGGGGCTGTTCAGCGTTTGGGCCCCCTGGGGGCTTCGTGGATGCATTCGAGACTTCCATGGGCGCCCTTGACGCCTCGGGGGGGCTCTCTTGGGGCAGGGGGCTTTGATTGTCAGCTCCCGTTTCCCGTTTGGGGCCCTCCTCGGTTTCCTGCTGAGGTCGAGTTGGTAGCCTCTGAGGCCGTTTCGGGGCCCTCCTGGTCTTCGGAGCCTCCTGGGAGCCTCTAAGGCCGTCAGAGAATGATGCGTTGGGTCTTTGGCCGAGTGCGGAAGTCGGAACGCCGAAACGCCAAGTTGTTCTCAACGCACCCAGCAAGAGAGCCATTGCTTCTGGTGTCGCAGGACCCTCGAGGGAGCGTTCCTGGCGGCGCCTCAGCGGCCTCTTGGGCCGCGCATGGAACAGTATTGTGCATCCTGGAGCGCCATGTTGGCATCTCCGAGCCCTGTCAGACCGGCGGGGGCGCCTCCTGCAGCACTTCGTTTCCCCTGCGGGGCGATCTTGGGCCCGAAGAAGCGGCTCTGGGGGCTCGGGGGGATGCAGCATGGCCCAGGAGATTTAGCAAGTTGGGCCCCAGGCCGTAAGTTGACTCCAGTGGAGCGAGGAAGGACTGAGGCGAATGTTTGAAACATATGGATCGAAGGGCACGGCCGCGCCGTGCCCGAGGGCGCGGTAGCGGACAATTTCGAAACACGCGGCCTTCCTGCCCCCTTTGGCCCCCTCCTGGCGGCCCCGGGCTCCTTGAAGCCAGAAGGCAATCTGGCGCAAAGCCCGGGGGGGCTTACTGCTTCCAATGCCTTTGTGCGATCTGCTCCAACAATATTGGCGCCATCCTGAAACTTGCACAGCCGCGACGTCCATGAGCTCGAACGAGCTGGCGAGGCTTTGAAAGACGTCATGGTGGTTGAGGCAACTACGCGTTATTCCGCGCCGCCAGGATGAACATATTTGATCATGCACGGTCGCGACGCGACACCTTTGACAATCATGGAGAGATGGCGCTTGCGCAGCGGCAACAGGAAGGTTGTCCAGAATGGTCGCGCCAGCACGAAGTTGTTGACACAGCGGTTCTACGCGCAGGATGGGCAGTCACGGAGATACGGAACACACAACTTTAAGTGTAGAGAAACAGCGCACACCACTGCATCCTACATGCAACGGATGCACACACCTGGTTCCGTCATAGTAATAGGACGATGCCAAACATTCCAGTTCTTTCACCGATGCATGGGGGAAAACCCGCGCCTTCACATGGAAGCAGCATTGGCTGCTGCGCGTGCCTGCTGCAAGCCGTCTCCTTGGAGGTCCTGTGCCACAGGACCTCCATGGAGAAGCGCAGGCTGCAGTAACAGAGCCAGCGGCCATGGCTTCGAAGGACGCGTGGGCCGATTTCGCTGCCATCAGAAAACTGCTAGGCCTTCCTCGGGAGTTGGGGCGCGGAGGACTTAGTCGTGCACCACTACGTGTACGATATGGCCGTTTACTCGGCCATGGACTGCCACCGCCGACAACTCCACGGGGCATTGAACGTGCACATGAGAGATACCATAGCCGACGCCGACGCCGACCGCTGCGACTTTCTCTCCTGGTGCACCTCCGTCGCTTGCAAAGCGCGTGATGCTCGCAACGGTTGGAAAAGCTGCGGTGCTGGAGTTTCTTGCGACCAAGGACGTCATTCGGTCTCATGCCTGGACAAGGAGTTCAGCAATGACTTGGCGTTCGAGGACTGGGCCGTCGACTCGGCCAGCCATATTTGGGTCTTCTCGGCGCAGACGAAAAATTGCTAGGGGAGCGGGCGGACCTCCAGCTCAGGTGCGTCGACGGCCGGCTCAAGATCGCTGCCGAGTTCCGCAGGATGCCCGAGGTCAAAGACAGAGTAGAGCTGGTTTTTGGCGCACCGTTGGCTCGCAAGCGACAGCCGCTGGTCTAGTCCAGGGAGAAGCTGCCGCGCACTCCTCTCTGCTGTCGTCGCTGGTTTGGAGGCTTTCACAGATTTACCATGGCGGAGACTGGTGCCTCCAAGTTCTTCAATAAAGGCTTGTCCCACTTGGCAGGCGAGGTCCGGCGATTCGTCGCCATCATGGTCACCCGTTCCATTGTCGTCGATGCCGCCATGCATGCCTTGCTCAAGGACGACCGACTCATGCAGGTCATAATGGCAATCGAGGCTGGGATCCACGACGACCTGCGCCGCCAGCAGGACGTCTCAGATCCGGTTCGGATGGCGATCGCTGACAGCATCGGCGAGCCGTGGCACCGTCTTCGCGACGACAGCTGCCACGCAGGTCTCGTCATGGTTGGTTTGACTCTGGGCCGTTTTTGGTCTGCGCGCAGCTTGCCCTTCTCGCTGCGGTCGGGCGACGTCGACGAGAAGCTGGGCTCGCTCTGCCGAGGTGACATGCCGAACGAGGAGATTTCCGCGAAGATATGGACTCTGCTCCGCATCGGCTACGACGTGGACGCGATCAAGGATGGGTTGAAACTCATGGCCGACGTTTCGTGCTCGCCCGCCACTGTCGAGCAAGGGCGCGCCGCTGCTAGCGCCGTCGCGAAGCAACGCAAGGATTATTCCGCCAGCGCGATGACGTGCCGAAGCCTCGTGAAGCAGGCTGTCGCCTTGGTGTCCCCGACGCGGGCGGAGACGCTATTCCCGCGTCTGCACGCCCAGCTTGAACGCTTGCGACGCCGCCGGCCCCGGCGCATCACTGGGCGCCACGCGTGCGCGAAGGTGCTCTCGCTGCAGGCCAAGTCGGGGAGCTCCGCCGTCGGCCCGGCCACTGGCCAACGTGCCACGAAACCGTCGTTAAAGGTCACGGGGGGAGGGGGGGGGGGGGGGCGGTGCGCCGGGAAGGCGGAGCGGGCTCGCGTGGACGTTGTCAGCGAGATCGCCGAGCAGAACAAGCCCCTTCTCTCCAAGATCGACGCACTTTGCGACCGCCATGGCTTGGCAGACGGAACGCTGCCCCCCCCCGCGTTTGCCGCCGGCCCCGCGGACGGCCGCGCAGCGGGCAAGGGCCGATCAGTTTTTTTTCCAAGTGGTCCTTGAGCGCCCTCGACATCCACGAGAGGAGAAGGATCGCCGCCCAGCCGACCGCTGCCCCAAAGGCGGAGCTCCAGGAGATCCCCCATCCACCCTCGGGCTGGCGCCCAGGCCCTATGGCCCCTCCTGCCTTGGCTGGCGCAAGTCCCGCCTGCCGCTGCCGTCGGGCTCCGTCGGGCCCGCTCGCCCCCGCCCTTCTTGGGCCGTGGGCACTTGGCCGCGCGCCAGGGGATGTCGGGCCCTGTCGGGCCTCGCGGGGTCGCGCTGGAGTTGTCCCGCGCTCGCCGCTGGGCTCCGTCGGGCCCCGTCGGGCGTCGTGGGCCCCTTGGGATTCGGGCGATAGCTCAGCGTCAAGCTCCGGGGTATGCGGGGCATGCGAGACCAACCCTGGGGGGCACGGGGCAAGCCCCGCCCCCGTCGCCCGACCCTCTTCCCGCCCGCCGCAGGAGATCATGGAGTCCGCCCCCGTCGCCCCCTCGGCCGACGCTGGCGGCGGTCCTCGCCCAGACTGGCTGCGCCCAGTTTGCTACAACAGGGAGTTTTTTCAAACGACGCATTCTCCGTCTTGTCGAAACGGGAAGGTCGTCTATTGTGCCCAGTCGCCGTTGCTCATCGGGGTAGCGCAGGTGAAGAAGCTGCCGGGGGGCGGCGGGCACCTCGCCCCAAAAGCGCGGAGTGCGTCGAGGAGTGCGTGGACCCACGGGTTCGCGCGGCGCCCAGGCCAGTTCGTTCGGTCAGACGACGGGAGGCTTGACCCCGCCGCCTGGCGCGCCCACGTCGTCTCTAACGCGAAGTCGGCGCGCGGGGGCGTCTGGGTGTCCGACGCCACTTGGTCGCCCATTGAGGACTGCGCGCGCCCCCATCGGAGCGCTGGTCGGCCGCGAGGCGGGCGACCCCGTCGCTCCGGCCCCTGCCGCGAAACCAGACACCGAATGCGGTTGGGATGTCCTCCCCTGGCTGTTCTCCGAGCTCGACGCCAATGCCTGGCCCGACTTCCCCAGGCAGGAGAATGAGGGCCCGCGCCGCGGCGGGGCCAGCGCCCGTCGCGTCTGCATCGCCCCCGACGCTGGCATGGGTGACGCGACGATTGCAGAGTTCCTCGACGAGTTGGACGCTCGTCGCGCGGAGCTCGCCGCAGACGGGGACCATTGCGGTGGCCTTCGAGACTTTGCACGGGCGGCGCGCGGCGGCAAGTGGACCGCCGCGCGCGCGGGCGTCGTGCGCGACGCCTACCGCGGACAAGCCGCCCCCCGCCAGCCTGCGCAGTGGCGCGCCAGGTACGGCCGCCAGGTGACCAGCGCATGTGCCCCATCGGCGCATTATGATGACCCAGCGAGGCTTCTGGCCATCGGGTGGTGCTCCCAGCGCCAGCGCCTCTGCAACATTTGGGTCGCCCACGGCTGTGGCCCACTCTTTGCGAATCTGGAAAGGCGATGGTAATCCTCCGCTGCGCCCATCTCACTTTGGGCCGCCAGACGCTGTCGGGCTCCGCTGGGGGCGGGATGGCTTTTGATCGAACCCAGCATGTCGGGTCCAGTCGTCTTCTGCTTACTCCTGGCGGGCACCCGCGGTCATGGCGGGAAAGGCCGCTTCGACTAGATCTCGCGAGGCTCGTCGGGCTCCGTCGGGCTTCGCCGGCAATTCTCCGCGGGTCCCGCGGGGCCTTGCAACTTGGGTCGGGGCGCGCCAACCATCGCCGGGCCCGTCGGTTCGCGCTTGGATATTTCAGGCCCGCTGGGCCATCCTGTACCCTGTCGGGCTCCGTCGAGCTCCGTCGGGTCGTTCCGCCCCCTTCTTCTCCTCCTCTTTCACCCGCGTGCTGTCTACGTCTTGCTTCCAGCATGCTCTCGTTCGGAATATATCGCCCTTCAGGGCCTCTGGTTCCGTCGTCGCCCCAACGATCGCGCCGTTGTCGCAGCCCCGTCCGCCCCCTTTCCATGCCCTTGCCCTTTTCGAATCTCCCGGGCCCAACGTGGACTGGCCCCCCCGCCCCTGGGCTTCGTCGGGCCCCGTCGGGCTCCGTCGGGCACTTTGGCTCCGTCGGGCCCCGCCCGCCTTCGTCGGGCTCCGCGCGGCGCGTCAGCGCCCAGTCCGCGAGGGCGCCGCGCGCGCGGCGGCGGGCGCGGCGGGCGCCCGGCCGACGTGGACTCGCGGAAAAAAAAACATGGCTTTCGCGGCGCTTTGGAGGGGGCCGCGGACATCGCTCCTACTCCGCTGCGGCCATGCGAGCCGAGCGCCCGCGAAGATTGCGATGAACCCCGCGAGGGTCGCGACGTCTCGCGGGGGGGGCGGCAGCGGCGGCGAAGTCTGCGGCGAAGTTGTCGGTGAATTTGTTTGCGCCTCGTTTCCGGGCCAAAAAATGCACGGGCAACTCCGTGAACATCCGGCGAAGTTTTCGCCTGCGAATCCGGCGAAAACTTCGCGGGCAAATCCGGTGAAAATTGCGCGGGCAAATGCGGCGAACATTTCGCCGGAAAATTTGCACCTGGCGGCAATCGCACGGGGGTCAGGGGCTACCACCTCGCGGGGCTCGAATGACATCTCAGCGAGCTGCTGGGGAGGGGCGCGCAGCTGCAAGTTGAGGTTTTCGTTGGCGGCCACGGCGTTTCCTTGCCACCGCCTGGCGCTTGGCACATCGGGCCCGCCCGCGTTCCCACTCGCGGAAATCAGCACAGTCGCCGTCGCAATGTGCGCCGCCATACCTGTCATAAATACGTCAACGCCACGACGTCGACGCCAACGCCGTCGCCCTCGATGCCGCGGCGTGGCCGTCGTAACAACGAGACTCGTTGCCATCGACGTCGCAACAGACCCCGGACGTCACTCCTGCCATTCTTCTCAAGACCACCCCTGCTGCCCCACACGTTTGGGCCCCGTGCTTCCCCGGGGCGCGGCCCCCAAAGGAGCGCCTGCCTGGGGGGGGGGGGGGGCGCGCGCAGCGCAGGCCGCGTCACCCCGCGACCGAAGAAAGCCACGGCATCCGCCCCAGCTGGAAGCGCCATGATTGAAATGCGCGACGCCAAGAGCACCGGCGAAGCCAAGGAGCCCAAGGGCTGCAACTCTGGCCCCACTCTTGAGCAGAGGGCTGCGACGTGCACCCGGGATAATTTCAAAGGCTGGGAGACTGCGAGGATCGACAGCGCTGCGAGGGGCGGCTTGAGCTCACGGGGCCGGATTACGCGGGATAAGCAGGCAGTCATGGCCAGCAAGGACATCATCACTTTCGTGCGCCTGAAGGGTCTGCTTCAGAGACCGCCGAGAAACTGGGCGTGAAGGACAAGTCCCAGCCTATTTCCGGGAACTTGGAGGACGCTTCGCAGGGGCCTTACGAGGAAAAGAGGGATTGCGATGGCATTATCCTGCTCCTCGAGACCATCGGCGAAGTCAGCCCGAAGTGCTTCGTCGCCATTATTCGGGCGACGTTGGGCGTCGATCCGACTGGGGCGGTGGCGGGGGCGGAGCGCGCGCTCTCGGCCATGGAGCGCGTCGCGCGCGCGGGCACGCGTGCAAAGTACGAGGCCGAGGTGAAAGTCATAAAGACGCACTTTGGGAACATTTTCAAGAAATCACGTCTTACTTACGTGGGCAACGCGCTGGCGACGAAAGATTGGTGCGACAAGCACGGCTCCATTGCTTCCCTCGTCCTCCCGCTTGAGCCGCTGCGAGCCCGCGTTCCCTGCGGGGCGAAATGGGCGGGCGCGAAGGACGAGCTGCGCCTGCTCTTGCAACTCAGCTACGACCTAGCCCAGCAACCGTTTGGGCCAGGTTACGCGGACGTTGCCGATGGGGGCTTGATCCAGTCGCCTTTAAGGTCTCTGCTTGCCTAAAACCCAATTGCTAAGCAGGTTCCGAAATATGAGAAGGCGCGGTTCCTCGAGGCCGCGCGGAACATCGGCGAGGGCCCCGTCGACGCGCGCGAGGCCATCGACATCGCGTATAAGTACCACCGCGAGGAAGTGACCTGTCCGAGCACTACCTTGTTGGACGAGTGGAACGTGACGGTGAACGCCCGGTGAAGTCCATCGCCGTTGAGGCCAGCGCGTTGCCGGCCTTATTCTGCGAGAAGGACTTGGCCCCAGGGTCAGACCCACCTTGGGGCGACTGCCGCTGCCGACGTCGTAGCAGACCCCCAGGCGGCGAGGAAGACGCGCGTGAAGTACTTGTCCCACTCGGACGACCCCGCGGCCCAGCAGATCTCTGACGTCTTCAGAGACCACGCCAAGTTCCTCAAGTCCGTCGACAAGTTCTTCGATCGAGTGGAGAAGCCGCGCCTGCAGGGCTTCGCGGGGCCGCTAGCGGGGGATCCCTTCAAGCGAGCCGTGTCTGAGTGTCTCTGCATAGGGGAAACGGTCACTTTGGTGGGCTAGTTACGTGACGGGCCTGACGCAATTGGGCAGCTCCAAGTTGGCGGCGCGGGTCGGTCTGGGCGCGCAGAAGATCCTGCCGGGCGCCCTCGGCCGCGTTAGCGCGCCGCGCGCGGGTTGCCCGCCGTAGATCGATCTCGGCGCGAACGCGGATTTCGAAGTGCGTGCCCGCGATTCGCCAGCAGACTCCTGCTCGGCGCCGAAGCCCGCGGCGGGCGGTCAGCCCGCTGGGGACCTGCGCGGGAAGGAGGCCGTGTAGGCTATTTTCGCCGACGTGAAGGCCCAGATGGACATGGGCGAGCGCGCGACCTACAAGGCGCTGAACTCTTTGCCAGTCCGCGGCTGGCCACTCCCGGAGGATCGGGCTGCCGAGGCGGAGGGGCGGAAGAAGAGGGCGAACCCTCGGGGCGCGGCCGAGGGCGGCCAGGCTTCCAAGAGCTCCGAGGCGAAGGGGGATTCCCAGAAATGCGTCGCGCACATGTTCCATGCGTGGGCTTAGTGACCGGCGGGCACCTGCGGGGTCGGCGCCGCGCCCCTTCCCTCCTACCAGAAACGAGGAGTTCCTCCAGAAGCGATCTCCCCCCACCGAAGACCTCCCGCTCCGCCCGGGCCCCGCCCCCCTCTATCCGAGCCCCGCCCTGCGCAAAGAAACGCGCCCCTCCCCCGAAGTCGCCTGCCCCCCTTCAGCCGAGTGGGCGCGCGGCAAGGCGCGGCCCCGACGCTTCGCGCGTTTCCGCGGGCGCGCAACCCAGCTGACTTCAGCGAGGGCACCGCCCAGCCAGAGCAGCACCCGGGAACGATCTGCAATCGTTCTTTCATCGTTTCCGCTGATCTCGTCGGCATCGTCGCCGAAACAGCCATCCGCCTTCGCGGTGCGCATCGTATCAAGCACAGGCTTTTCTGGTGGGCGTCGGCGATTTCATCGGAGGGCGTCGGCCGCCCGCGGCGCCCGTCGGGGCGCGTCGGGCAGATCGTCGCGAGCCCCTTCCGAGGTTCAGGGAGTGGGCAGCGGGGAAGTTGGGGGGGGCGAGGATTGCGCGGGCAGGGAATGGGAGGAGGTGGAGGGCGCGAAAAACGAAGAGGAGGAACAACCAATACCCACACAACAAGTAGCCCGACGTGACCACGAAAAACAAAGATACGAGGGCAATTGTCAACCGAAAGACGGCCGTCGCCGGACCCCGTCGGTCTCCGTCGGGCTCCGCCAGGCCCCCATCGCGCTCCGTTGGGCGCGCCCGGCGCCCCGCTCTGACGTTTGCCATCCGATTCGCGCCCCATTGTTGTTTGTCCCTTGGGCGTCGCGCTGCATTGAGTGTTCGGCGTGCATGGCGCTGCAGAGCCCCATGCTGAGCGTTATTTACTTGATGGCATCGGTGGTGCATGTCGCCTGGCGTCGTTGATCGTTGGGTGTATGCATCAATTGTTGACTTGAACTATACTGGTTCAAGATGGCTTCGCCTTTCCCTAGGACGTCGATTGAGTGCGCACCTCGTTGATCCTGCCAGTAGTCATTTGCATTCGTTCAAGATTCAAACATGAGTTTCTTCCACATCGGCTTCTACGCAGCGGCACTGCGGATCTCGCATGGCACAAATTTCTGCGAGCGGGGTGCGTTGATTTTATGTTCCTATACCGTCTTGTGCTTCATGACTTGGCCTTCGGCCCATCCCGCCACGCGCCTGGGCTGCGGGCGTGGCGCCTTATGGATGGTGGGCGGGGTTTCGCGGGGAGCTTCGCGGCGCATCTTGGGAGCAGTCTGAAACATTTAAGGATTCGGGGTCTCTTGGGGCCTCTTGGGCCGCCCGGTGACTGCGAAGATGCGCATTGGGGCCTCTCGCAAGCCTCGCGGGGCTTCCTGGGAGTTCTTGGAGGCCTCATGGGGCCGGTCTGGTTTGACGAGCGTAGATGTTTGATGTTCGTTTCTCCAGCTTGGACCCCCACTGGGGGCCGTCGCGGGCGCCGGTTGGGCCTCTTTGGGCCTTCCGTTCGCCGCCTTGGGCGCTTCTGGCGGCTTTTTGGGCCGCCAGGGGCGACGTCTAGTGCGATTTATCTGGCAACGTAGGATTTCTCAACTGAAAAGCCAACGATGTCAACCACCTTCAACACCATTCGGTGGCAGTGTTGGGTTTGGTCTCGTGGAGAATGTCTTCGGCATGCGCTTGGAGACGTGTCGTTTGCCCTTTGGGCCGTCGGGGAGTTGTCCTGAAAGTACTGGGGCGTCCTCGGGGCATCGATCGAGGCTCTGGGGCCGGTCGAAGGGGCCCCCGCGGTTTTCTCGGCGCGCCTCGGAAGCTTCTCGGGCTCGCAACAGTCGCACAACAAGCCGCGACGCATCACGGGAAATTCCCGCCTCTCCTCCCCCCTCCCGTGCCCTTCCCTTCTCCTCCCCCACTTCTCCTTGGTCCTTGATCGTGCTCATCATCGTTATTATCCTCATCCTCGTCCTCTCCGCTTGTCGCCCTTATCCTCCCGGTCCCTCCTCCTCCTCCTCCTCCTCCTCCTTGCCCCCCCTTCATCATTTTCTTCCCTCGTCCTCAGTCTTCCGCTTCGTATTTTCATCGGCCCCCTCTTCTCTTCCTCGCCCCCCCCCGATGGCAGCCGCCGTCGCTGCAGGAGGGGCCGGCGGCGGAAGCAGGGCCGCGCCGCGCGGCATTTCATGGCGCGACGGCCTTGCGCGTTGCAGGTTTTACCCCCCCCTCCTTCCCTGGCCACTTCTGGCTCGAGATTTCACGGCTCGATTCGCTCAGAAATATCGCCGGGTCGCTTCGGAATCCGGGCGGCGCCTGGGCCCGCGAAAGATGACCCAGCGCCGCCGCGACCTCCTTCTGGCGCGGTTGCGGAGGTTCTTGGAAAGGCGCCCGCGCCCGCGAGGAGCCGCCGCAAGACCCCGACTAAGGGCGACGCCCCGCTGCTCGAGGCCGGGGCGAGCCTCGATGATCTCAGCGTCGAGGCCGCGCAGGCCGCGCGCGAGAATCTCGGCGTGATCGAGCGCGGCTCGAGGCAAGAAGTTGTCGCGCGGCTCCAGGGGGCCCGGGCGCCGCTGCGAGAAGCGCGGGGGCAGCTCGCGAAGCCAGACATCTCGGCCGACGTCGAGGTCGGCGCGCAAGAGGCGCCCCCGGCGGCGGCGCAGTCAGCGCTCGCCTGCGCAGCGGGCCCCCCGGCCTTCGCTCAGCCCGCGCGCGATTGCAGCATCGGCTTCCTCGACGAGATGGTCCGCGAAAAACTCCCGGCAGCGCCGCGGGGAGATGGCCCCCTTCACCCTCGGCCTCCCCGGGGCGCAGGGGCCGCAGGGCAGCCGGGGAGAGCGCGCGGCGCTTTCTGGCGCGCGCTGACGTCCGCGTCTTGGCGGGGGCGCGGGCGTTGATGGAGCAGAAGGGTTGGCCCGCCGTCCTCTGCGCGGTCGTCTTCGGGTTTCTCCACTTGGCGCGCCGCGCGCGCGGTGGCGCTCACCCACGCGCTTTTGCTGAGGGCGAAGTATTCGAAGGGGGGCGTCGTCCGCGCCCACGAGTGGGCCCAGGGCATCGCGGGCCCGCTCTTCCGCCCGCTCCGCGTCATGCGGGGGGCGCTGATTCAGAGGCCTGGCCCAGGCGTTCGCGCGCGGGTCGCTGTGCGCAACCTTTGCAACTGGAACGAGAGCACAGACGTTGATTGAGGTATCATGGCAGGCGATGTCCGCTCGGAAGCGCGCCGGGGGCATGCCGGCCCATGGCAGCCGCGCTCTCGCGGCCGCCTCGTCGGTGCGACGTGTATCGCGGCATCCTGCTGGGCTGCGGCTTGAAATTTTACAAAGGTGAGCTCGCGTCCTACAGCAGCACCCACTTCCTGCGGCCGCTGGCTTCCGCTGCCAGGAGCCCCCGCGAAGACCGCCCAAGCGATTGGGCCGCCCTGGGCCACGCGGGCAACGGCGCGCGGCAATGCTGCCTCGATTATTCAACGGCCGCGGACATGGCCAACGCCGCCCGGCAGGCTGGCGCGCCAGTTTTCACGCTGAGCGACTTGGCTTGCTTTCTTTGCCTTGCGAAGGAGCAGCTTGCGAACGGGCTCTGCCTCTGTCGGGCCCGCGAACGCCTTGGCTTCGCCGCGAGGCCAACGCGCGGGCTCTGCCAAGAGCACCCCGCGAGACCCGCCCTTGAAGGCGGCGCGGCTCGGGCCCGCCCCCTGAGGGGCCCCAGCTGAGAAAAACATATGTGACCATTGTCATTGCGCCAGCCCCGTCGCTGGCGTTGCGGTTGCGATCGTTGCGTTTGGCCCCGTCGAAGCCGCCGCCGCCGCCGGGGATCCGCGCATGCACGGCCCCCCACTCCGCCGCCCCCCGGTCGCGCCGCATGCGTTCGCGCGCCGGCTGGGGAAATGCGCGGCCGCTTTCCCGCGAGACCCATGGCCGCGCGAGCCTCGAGGCTCTGGCGGGGCAGCTCCTGCTCGGGGCACGTGGCCCGATTTCTTTCGGCGCGCGCAGCGTGCGCTTCAAATGTCGCGGGCGACTTGATCGGTTCCGTTGTAATCTCTTCGCGCAAAGACCACGGGCCGACCCCGACTCCGGACCCTGGCGCCCGCGTCGCGCATGGGCCACCCCCGGTTATGAAGGGTTGACCGGGCAAGTGCATTCGAGCCGGTTCAGTCGTCAACGGGGTGGGTGTCAGTGGTGGAGCGTTTCCGCCGTTATTCATCGTTCCAGGGGGGTAATTTCGATCGGGCCCCCTGTCATTTCTCCCAATTGGGGGGTCTGCCTGCGCGCGATTTGTCAGTTGTCGGCTTCTGCTGCTGCTGCTGCTGCTGCTGCTGCTGCGCGCTGCTGCTGCTGCTGCACGCCGCTGCTGCTCGCGCGGTTCCAAGCGGCCCCCAGAGGCCCCCAGGGGGCCCCCAAGAGCGCCCCAGGACGCCCCCAAGAGCGCCCCAAGAGGCCCCCAAGAGAGCCCCAAGTTTCTTTTGTTTTTTCTTGGACCCTTCAGGGAGGTTTCGGTGGCCCCAAGAGGCCCCCTAAGGCCCCCAAGAGGCCCCTGAGAGGCCCTCGAGGGCTCCCGAGAGGCCCCCCAGAGGCTCCCAAGAGCGGCCCAAGAGGCCCCCAAGAGGCCCCCAAGAGCGCGCAAGAGGCCCCCAGGAGGCACCCAAAATTATGCCAGAAAAAGTAACGGAAATCAGAAGTTTCTAAGATTTCGGGGGACCCGCCGCTTTCGCCCCTCCGTTTTGAATTACTTTTGCCGCGTCGCCGCGGCTTGTTTCTATTGGCTCGCGCGCGAGACAGGCGCCCCCGGCACGCCCGGAGGGGCGCCCAGAACATTTTTTTTTTCTTTTTTTTTTCTCCTGGGGGTTCCATTATTCAGGGGGCATCCCAAAAACCCACAGTTTCGGCAGGCTCCGCGAATCGTGGAAGCGGGGGCCGGGGTCGCCCAAGACGGCTAGAAAAGGGCGCCAAAATCGTCAAAGCGCGGCCTTCGAGGCCCCACGATGGCCCCAAGGGGCCGCGAGATTCCCCCAAGAAGGCGCCATGTGGCATCAATGGTTTCCAAGACGCTCTCGGGGGCTTTCGGGGCCTGTATGCGTGCCTACGGGGGCCATATGGTGAGCTTATTGGGGCCTTATAGGGCCGTGTCGGGGGCCTTTTGGGGCCCTCCAGGGGGCTTCTGGGGGCCTTGCGGGGCCATATTGGGGGCATGTGGGGTGCTTTTCGGGAATAATTATTATGGCCTCTGAGGGTGGTTTGGGCCCCTGCCCAGCGACTTGTGTCGTGCCGAGCCGGGGTGATTTGCCCGTGAGATGATTTTGCAATACGTCAAAAGCTTTATTCATCGCCGAAGTGGGGTGTTGTGTTTGAAATTGGGTTGTTATTGTCCGAGAACCCCACCCATCGCGTGGCGCCGGTGGAATCGTCATTTATCGTTCCAGGGGGGTGGGTTAGTGTTAGTCCGGTTTTTCATGCGTCACGGCTGAGGGAAGGTTGAGTGTTTCGCGAATTATTTGTATTATTCAAGCCTGCTGCGACCAGGGCCCAGCGTTGCATTGCCGGGGGCGATGCGCTTGGCGCCGCGCGCCTGCGCGCGTCGGTGTCTCCATTAGCTGGCGCCCGCGCGGCGAGAGCTTGTGCGGGGGCGATGCGGCGAAGAGTTTGCCTCGGCGCTCGCGCCGCCCAACTGCTCTTGCGCTTTTCCGGCGCAGCTTTCAGGGGGGGCGGTCTCGGCGGCATGCGCCCCCAGAAGGTCTGGTGCCGGAAATTTTCGGTAGCGATTTCGACGCACTCCGAATTTCGGTAGGGGCCGGATCTTCGTTCGAGGGCGCTTCGCAAGAAGGCGTTTTCGGAAAGCGATTAATTTCGGTAGCGACAGCACGAAATTCGGTAGCGAACACCGCCAAATTCGGCAGCGCGCAATCGAAAATCTGCAGGGGAAAAATACAAGTCACCATCATCATCAGCAGCAGCATCATCATCATCACCATCATCATCATCATCACCATCATCATCATCATCGTCGTCCTCCTCCCCCTCCCCCAGGCAAACGAAGGAGGATGAGGACGACGAGCGTCGAATCTATGTTAGATCGGGAGGAGGAAGAAGAGGTGGACGAAACAGACATGGAACGACAGACGGATGAGGGAAGAGGAAGGGGTGAATGTTGCGGATGCGTGCTGGCTGTGTGCGCCTGTCCCCCCCAGGTGCCATCCACTGCCCCCTCCCCCCCTGGGCCTCCCAGGAGCCCGCGAAAGAGGGAGTGATGACGATTTGAAGATGTGGATGAGGATGAGGATGAGGATGAGGATGAGAATGGGCGGGAGGAAAAGAAAGAGGAGGAGGAGGAGGGGGAGGGGGAGGGGA
>CAUYUJ010021193.1:714611-722477 GCA_963575745.1 Prorocentrum cordatum | reverse complement strand
CAAATTGGCACGCCCGACACGGGTACGGAAAAAAATGGGTACGATGCACAGAAGCAAGTGTTGTCCAAAACCGGCAACAATCGCTGTTTGGCAGACAACCTTCTGTCTCAAATGGGCAACGCCCGCGGCACCGACAGCAAGTCCTGCTCAAACTGGACAGGAACTGCTGTCCATCTTAATCCATTCTTCCCGTACCCACATCGGTCGTGCCAGATCTGGTTCTGCGACCCCGAGGTCCTCGTCGTCTACACACAATAGTGACGCTACGCAAGAGAGTGACTAGCCTTTGGTGCGCGGCTTTGGGCGGGCCCGGGGGGCGGGGGCCAAACCCAAGCGCGCAAGCCGCTGCTATCGGATCGCGCTCAGCGATCAGCGATCAGGGCCGCTGCTATCGCATCGCGCTCAACGATCGGGGGGACACCCGTGGGCCCGCACCAAAGGCCAATCCTGCGAAGGGTCACTCTTCCGCGTAGCCGAGCGCGCCTAGGGTGGCGCCAGAGGCGTCGCCAGGGGGTCCAACGCAGATCCAAGAAATCCGCGCTCCGAAAAATGATGTGTATGCCGTCTCTCTTTTTAGATTCAAGGGGAACCGCCACTGACCACATGGAGGAAGAATAACCCAAAGCAAAACCCTGCTGCAAGGGCCTCGGCTTCAACAGCCGAATACAAGATGCCGAGAACTCTCCCCGCCTGGAAAATCAATCCCCGCTCACCATTGGGAAAATACGCGATCCCCGCCACTCCTGCCACTCCACTCCTTCGAAGCGCATCCTGATACTCGCCGACTCTCGCCGACTCAATATTCGTCCCCCATTTTTGCCGTACCCACGCAGTTAGACCTGGGACAGAAGAACATCCTTCAAGAACATGAGACCCTCCGCCGGCCAAAACACACAAAGAACGTTCAAGGGCACCCTCCCCGTCAGGATGCACGAGAGCTTCCAGCGAGCCCGAAGAACATCAGGGTACCTCTCCGAGCCGACCTCGACCTCGGTCCGACCGTACCGATCTCGGGGAGACGTAAGACTCGGGTTCGGTGGACTCGGGTTGGCCTGACGAGCCAGCAATGAAAATGATGAGACCCAATCTGAAATCCCACCAGCCCTCTGGGCGTAGGTGGTTTAGGGGGTTCCTCTTCCACCCCCATTCTTCCTCTTCGGGGTAGGGTTTACCCCTCCCCCCATACCCCCTCCCCTGGACCTGGACGGGGCCAGTCGCGAGCGGTCTGGGCGTCCAAAACGGCCTCGGCGAGGAAGCCAAAATCATTGGTTTTGCTATGATGTTGGGCCATCAAGAAGCGCCCAGGAGGCCCCAAGAAGGCCCCAAGATGGCCCCAAGATGGCCCCAAGAGGCCCCCAGGAGACCCCCAAGAGGACCCCAAGCGGCCCCAAGACGGCCACCCGAGGCACCCAAGACGCCCAAGAGCCCCCCAGGACCGCCAAGAGACCCCCAAGACGTCCCAAGAGGCCACCAAGAAGCGCCCAAGAAATACCCCAAGATGCTCCGAGAGGCATCCAAGAGACCTCTGGCCCTTTTGCTTGCCCTTAGTCTCCTCCCTCCCCCTCCTCCTCCTCCTCCTCCTCCCCTCCTCTTCTCCTCCTCCTCCTCCTCCTCCTCCTCCTCCCCTCCTCCTTTCTTAAAAAGAAGATCCCCCCCATTCCTTCTCCGCCTCCGCCTCCTCCTCCTCCTCCTCTCCTCCTCCTCCACCTCCTCCTCCTCCTCCTCCTCCCTCCTCCTCCGTCCCCCTCTTCCTCCTCACATACCACCTCCTCCTCCTCTCCTCCTCCTCCTCCTCCTCTTCCTCCTCCTCGCTCCTCCTCTCTACTCCTCCTCCTCCTCCTCTCCTCCATCCTCCTCCTCCTCCTCCGCCCTCCTCTTCTCCTCCTCCTCCTCCTCCTTCCTCCTCCTCCTCCTTCCTCCTCCTCCTCCTCCTCCTCCCTCTCTCCTCGAATCTCCTCCTAGCCCCCACCGCTCTTCCTCCTCCTCCTCCTCCTCCTCCTCCTCATCCTATTCATCCTCGTTTTCCCCACTCCCTCATCCATCCAACCAGCCTTCTCCTTCTCCTCCTCCCTCCTTCGCACGGTTCGGCCGTCCCCCTCTCTGCTCCTGCACTTCCCTGATCACCTCAACTCGCCTGGAAATCGTTTCTGGATGGGTTGGCGGAGATACTTTTTGGGTCGCGGCCGCAAGCGAAGGCGCAGGCGGCGTCCGAAGTCAGCCCAGGCTACGAGCGAACCTAATTACCTAGCGCGCGCACTCACGGTTGCCGGAGCTGCCGCCGAGGGACGCCGGGCGGCGCCGGGGGCTCAAGGCGGGCTGCAAGAGCTGCGAGGTGCGCCAGGCGGCTGAAGTGCAGCCATCCCAGGGACGAGACCACCAGGAAGGCAAACGAATTGTACCCTGTCGCGCCAGGCGCCAGAGGCAAACGTGCCACCGAGCAGAGCACATCATAGCGCGGGGTTGTGCAAGCAGTCCAGCGCACCTGTGTCGCATGCCAACAGTGGCAACCTCAAGTGGCTGAGCTGGTGGGGATACGCGAAGCGTCTAGATTTAACGCGAGCTCCCGCTGCAGACATCCCACGAAAACTGGACCATCAAAACCCAGGACGCGCTCGTCAAAAGACGTTGGCAAACCCGAGTCCCGGCGCACTCGAGTCCTACGTTTCCCCGATGATCGTACCCATCGGGCGGCGCCTGCGCCGGCTGAGGCCCCACGGCAGCCGGCACCGCCCCGCCGCCATGGCCCGCCCGCAGCGCGTCCGCACCCCCCCCCGGCGGGAGCGGCGGACGGCACGCCGCCCGGGGGCGCGGGCTCGCGGAGGGCGGGCGGGGGCAGCAGCAGCAGGTACGGGAGGGGGGCGGGGGAGAGGGCGCCGGATGTGGGGCCATGGCGGCCGGGCTGAAATTTGAGGCGGTGGGAGATGAGGAGGAGGAGGAGGAGGAGGAGGAGGAGGAGGAGGAGGAGGAGGAGGAGGAGGAGGAGGAGGGGGGGGAAGGAGGAGGAGGAGGAGAGGAGGAGGAGGAGGAGGAGGAGGAGGGGGAAGGAGGAGGAGGAGGAGGAGGAGGAGGTTGTGGAGCGACCTAAAGTCAGTGGTAAAAAACTAGAGAACCACTCCTTCCGAATCCGAGGCCTCCTCGTCATCAGGATCCTGGGGAGGTCGCCGCGCCGCCTCGCCTAGCGACCTGATCTCGTCCAGGTCGCACTCCTGCAGGCCAAAGGCCTCCAGCACGGCCTCTCGAGAGGCGTCGCCGAGCCTCGCAAGGCCTACCATCCCTGCGGCAGGAGAGGGCGAGGAAGAACAGCGCACGCGCATGAGAGCCCTCTCCGCCTCCGAAAGCCCACGCGGTTGGGAGACGGCAAGGTTCTTAGACGAGGCACTTCCATCGGGGTGCTTACCGTCTCGAATTCTCTTGAGCTGGTGCCTTACTTGAGCTGACCGAGGCCGATGGCAACATCCCGCTCTGAGCAGGTCCCCTGGCCTGTAGTCCCCACAGTAGGCACCACACTTCACACAAAAAACAATGGGCACCCCCGCTCGGGCAGGACTCTCGATCTCACAGCGCATCAGGGCATGGCCTAGCACATAGAACGCAGAGGTGGCCACATCGGCCCAGTCGAACCCTTCCGTCCCACCCAACCCCAGCTTCACCCCGCCCCCGCCCTCAGACTCGTCGGTCTCTGGCTCAGGCAAGGGCGGATGCTCGTGGGTGTCAGGGGCAGCCTTTTTTCAGCTGCTTCGAGCCCCACACTGTCACGTCGCTTGTCAGACTGACTCTGCAGGAGAATTTCTAAATTGGCGGCCCACTTGGCCGACTCCTTGACTAGACACTTCAGACCTCTGTAGAAATCCACATCTGCCTCGCGAAGATTGCGCTTGGCTGCACCCATTTTCGCATATGAGTCGACCGAACCGTTGGCCTTCATTTCCCACAGGGTCGTCTTGCCACTGTGGACGTCTGTCGTCGCGCAGTGCGCTGCCGTCTTGGTCGCCGCGAGGTCACCAGGAGAGAAACTCGACCAGAACGGGGCCCAAAGATGGGCCCTGGGCCCCCCAGCCGAGGCCCCGGCCCCCTGGCCACCTCAGAGGACTTCCAGGGTTCCTTGGCAGTCAGTATACACCAATTGGCGCCATAGCACTGTGTAAGCATATGCACTGCATGGCCCTCTCCATCTTTCGCCGACTGTCTCGGCCCATGGGAGAAAGGCACTGGCCCATAGCAGGCTGCTACGACATTGCCCAAGGGATCGGCCTGGACTAAAGCCCAACCAGCCCTAGAAAGCCCAGGGGCCCCTGGCCAGAGAGCGGACCCGTCCGAGAAAATTAAGCTACTGAGCCGGCCTGACTCAGGCCTGTTGATCCAGAACACTGTCTGCTCGGGCTCCTGGGCAGGAAAAAAGAACCATCGGCGAAGGGAAGATCGCACGCGCAAATCTCTCAGCGAGCTCCCCCCCTCCTTCGCACATACGGGCAGCCCTGCTGGCTAGCTGCGGCGAGACCATGTCCCTCCAGAGTGCAGCGTGGGCCGAGCATCGATATTGCCGATGAAACAAGCTACCCGCCTCCTCCTGACAAATCCTACATTTGCAGCAACTGTGGTGCCCATACTTGTGCACCCTGGCCTGAGGCCAATGCACATTGCTCAACAGGCTCCTCAGGCACCTCTGATGCTGGGGCTTCCAAGAGGAGGAGGAGGATCGGAGAAAAGGCTTCAAAGCATCCCAGAACAGAGGGTACCCTGGGAGGTCATCGCCTACCTGCATTAGAGCCTGCCTGTCTGACGCCCTGATGGCCGCAGCTCTAACCTGCAGCCGAAACTCGACGGGGGATATCTGGGACAGATTCGAAACCTGCCCGAGGTCCTACTCCACCGTGCGGAAATCTCGAAAGCCCCATCCTACTCGACGCAGGCTGAGCACAGCCACGTCCGCTCCACGGGTGCGTCTTCGAATTCGCTCGCGCTATAGCTGCATCAGCCGTGCATTCAAAGTCGAAACATTCGGAAAGCTGCCCCATACGGCGGTAGCCCATTGGAAGGCCACGTGGCCGACATAGGCCACGAAGGGATCCACGATTTCCCCCGGGTGAAACGAGTGCAACCGAATCCCCAAGGAGGCACCTTTTGGCTCGCGCCCTATCGCATGAGCCGCCGACAGCCTCAGGCCACGCATGGCCGTCGGCGAAATCCCAGAGACTCCACTACCCCAAAGAGCTAAGGCCGTGGCCCCCATTCTCTGCACAAGAGCCACATCGGCCCCAGCCTCCCTCAGAAGACGAAGTCGCTTCGAGCGCGATCCAGCATCGATGAACCTCGCCCTCTGCACCCCGATTCGTCGTCGTGAACCAGTAGTCGCATATGTGCCCAGGTTGCGTGCATGCTCGACCCGAGACGATGCTGGCAGACACCAAGCTCCAGCAACATGCGCTTGGATTTCACGCGTGCACATGTACTTCGTGTTCTTGATGTTCACAGGCAGGTGAAGCTCCTTAAAGCACGAGAACAGCTGCCCGACTGCACCTGCAAGCACCTGCGCAACCTGAGCTGGGCGCCCGCACGCCTGAAGCGCCACATCATCCACCACATTGCGGATGACTAAATTCGGACGACCTTGCTGAGCGAGAAAGAGAAGTCGGAGCACCAGTAACTTAGCCAGCGTTGTCGCCCCCGAGCATCCTGCCACCACAGCTGCATTCGCCAAGTATTGCTCCTCCATACATGAGAGCCTTATATCCAGCATTGATTGAACAGTATCCTCAGAGGACCTTGATGGGGAACCTATACTGGAGCCCAGCAGCTCTAAGATCTACATGCCTGATGTGCTTGTAAAAACGGCTCAATTCTACAAAGACGGACCCACTCTGGAAGCCGGCCTCTCTGCAGAAGCCCCCCAAGAGGTTGTGGACCCAGCCCGCCCTCTCGCACGTGGTGCGGGGCCCCGTGCCCCAATAAAAAGCTTCTGCATGCTTCTTCTCCCATGCCTGGCAGCATGGCTGACGTAGTCGAGACCACAGGCGCAGAACGAGGCAGAGGAGGCCGATGGGGCGCAGGCCGCCGCCGGGCTTGTCTAAGAAGACCATGTTGGCCATGAAAGCGAGCAAATCCTGTGGTCTGTCCTCAAACCTGCGCAGGATATCTGGAAGCCTGAGCTGGCGCTCCTCCGCGAGGTTCAAAACCCATCTTGGGTGGAAACCATCCCACCCCAAACCAGCCCCTGGTGAATACTTTCGACAAACCTTCAGGAGCCGATCCAAAGATCTGGGCTCAAGCTGAATTTCATCACCAGGGACAGACCACTGCGAGGGGTGCACATCTTGCCTACCAGACACGCACCAGAGAGATACCCACTCATCTAATAGCGTGGAAAGAGCACCAGCACCTACATGTGGGACGCCCCCGGCGTCGGGGAGTGAAGTAACGTTCGATGGCTTCTCCTTGGCAGACTTGTGAGCCGCCTTCCCTCCTCCTTTAACGCTCTCAACCGCCCAGCTCCCACTCCTTCAGTGAACGCCTTGAGTCCTCCCGTCTTCTGCTGTCAACCTCCTCGTCTATCTCATGCAAGGCATCGTGGACGGGCTCGTCGCCCGCAGTGACAACATCGGCGAAGGTGCTCAAGAACTCGGGCGCCCATATCAGCGACCATGACCTTCAAGTCCCTGGACCACTGAGCGAGGAGCAAGCGGCCCTCACAGCCAACTTCACCTACCCGAGTTGACAAGTTCGCCTGCACAGCGCAACATAACAGATCCTAGCCGTGGTCGACCTAGAAAACCTGCGCCTCTGGTCCCTTTCCCAAACCGATATGAAAGGAACCACTTTCGATTTGGGCCCTGCGGCCCTGCCCACGATGGCCCTGGAGTTCTGCTGGTCTATCCCGTGGATCTGAATCAGACGACGCTCCGAGAAACCGAACCACTCCTTTACCATGAGGTCCAGGTCTGACGGGGCACTCACATCCCAAGACCAGTTGTACACCTGCGGGGCCTGCAAGGGTCCGATAAGCTCCATGGGAAAGGCCTTAAACTGAACTTGCTGGTTGATCGTCGACACGTGGCTGAGATCCTTCAGCTTTAAGATGACTGGCGCGCGCGGGTACAAGGGAGCCTGGTCCATGACCGAGATCTCCTTAACACGCGTGGCCAACACCCCTGCAACCACAAAGAAGTCGAGGACCCTGCTAGCATCGGCAGCTTCAACTGGACCTGCCACTTCTTCCAAGATGACCCACTCGTCCAGTGTGCCATTAGAGTCCTGCTGAGGAACAAGTTGAGCCTGCTGTGGGCTCGAGGTCCTGCATGTTGGGATCTCTGGTGCCACAGGTACCCCTCTGACCTTCTGCAGCCATCCCAATTCCAGAAGAGCCTCAGGTTCGAAGTTGAAGTCCCCTTGGAGCACCCAGGGCCTGTCTTGGGCCATCACATGGGCCCCAACCGTCTGCAAGAGGTCTAAACTGGGTCCTAAGAGCTTCTTGCCCGTCACAAAGTACACACTGATGATGACGAGCCCCTTCGGGAACCCCACGTTAACGATCCTCGCTAGCACTCTGCTAGAGCAATCCTCAAATACCGTGGTCGCTGTCGGCGTCGAGCCAAGAGACGAACGAACCGCAACTGCAACGCCCGAACTACTCTGCTGCAAGGCTGGCCCAGTGCTGCGAGCCTTCCCAAACGAAAAAATAGCCATGCCTGCGCCCCCAGCTCATAGCGGAGACCTGCTTGGTATCACTCTTAACTCGCGTCTCTTGTATGCAGCTGACATGCGGAAGAGACAGAGGCCCAGCAGCTTTGCCATCGTCAGCCCACCACTCCATTACCACCTCGAACGTGCTCCACGCATTTACGTTCATGCCTGCAATAACAAGTGTGCTGA